>JAGFPH010000510.1:426285-452627 GCA_018207615.1 Philaenus spumarius
TGTGTTCGCACTCTAGCGGCCGCATTTTAAGTCCGATTTGGTCCAAATTTGGTACACGTGTTGGTTGTCTATGTCGCTCGGACGAGTTCGCTAGCCAAAAAAAATCAAATAACCGAAAGTACGTTTTTTTTGACCGGAAGTAACTGTTTTTTGAGATTTTTACTACGAGAATACAATGTTTTTTGAGTTTTTTTCTAAAAATATAAATGTAGGATGTTATTCTGCACATTTTGTTTTTTTACACGACCTTTTAGCTCGATCGGTTCCCCCAAAATCCGGTAAAACGTAAAATACCATAAAAGTACCCGGTTTGAAGCCAAGTGGTGCAAACTCGCGAGGCCACTAGAAGGAAACAAATTCTACTAATATATTGCGTACACACAGACAGCTGTGCAACGCCTTTATGAGTAGACCTATTTCCCAAATTGTTGGTTGAAACCCTAAAACATAGGCATGTAAACTTAATTTTGGAAATTTGCTCAACTCACGTCAGCGGTTCAGCTGCGTGGTCGAATTATTTATTATTTAAATATTAATGGTAAAATTACAACGCTTGTGGCAGTTCGAATTTATTGGGTATGGTCGTGTATATTTCGATCTCTGCCTTACATAAGCTGTATAGGTCCATAGCTCAAACGTGCAATAATCTGTTTGCATTGGATCGCCTCCGAGGTTGGTGAGCGGTGCGAGCAGGGGCGGATCCCCTAGTTTAGGTTAAGTGATTACGTTTTGTACAGGCTTTTTCGAAAAGGTCGAATTTATTATTTCATTTTTGTTGTTAGAAATGCTTCACACCTATTACCGGAAAGTGTTTGTAAAATAACATTGATAACATCAACATTTATACTCAATATTCCAAATTAGAACGAACCTTGTTTTCCACGACTGCGCAGTCTTGTTTCTCAGGATTCCGTGTCATTTACAAATATTTCTCCGAGTTGAACATTTTTATGTGAAACGTATTTGATGAGTCTATTGCACGGAAGGCTAATAAATTCTGCAAGATTTACGTGTTTGGGTACTATAAAATGAGAACCAATTTGAAGTACAATGTTAATTTTATTATGATATCTGCAATGGATGGATTAACACATCAGTAAAGTTTCATCTGTATCGGTTTTGACTCAATCATTCAGTACACACATTTTCTCAAGACTAATAAAATACCTTTCAGTGGAAATTCCGTCACGGTTAATTTGCACACAACCGGTCGCACGGTTCTTGTGATACGTCGTGTTTCCAGTTGACAGTTGATTGATATTTTAGACCTTCTGGGTTTTTTTACCCTACAGTTTACTTTGTCTATAAAACATTTTTCTAATTATTATTAATGATATTGCATTGACGAAATGAAGGATTTACAAATAATTGCAGATAAAACACTCCCTACCATAATATGTTTTGTAAGATAGTTTTGTAATATATATAACTACATATTCTTTTTTTTTAACTTTTTTTATGAAACTTTAACTGATATTTAAGAATATTATACTAACCCTATTTGTTTTGTTTTATTATTATTTACTCGTAGTACACCCAACGACTCAAAACTGCTTGCCCGATATAGTGATCAATTTCTGGACGATGAAAAATTACTAAAAATAACGTAGCCTATTTCGTGCTATTTTAAAATTTAATAAATAGTGGTATATTTATCTAACATACTAGGGAAGGCGCCTACGTATTGCATACGCTAATCTCCTGCTTCTCCTACAAGTATGTTTAAATTTACTTTTAATAATAATAAAGAATGAAAAATAACCTCAAAGCCAAAATGGCAACTAACATTAAATTTCTAAATTTACGTTATAACAGGAATTGTTATAAAGGTTAAAAATAACCTGCATGACTTAAAACACAAACCTAACCTAAAAATTAGAAGAATAAATATAATATTGTCTTAAAGTATGTAACCAGCTGTAATGGAAATATTAGTGTAAACAGTTGATCATTGCAAAACACGAACGAACTTTAATCAGCTTGTCTATGTAAGTACTTTTAATGGGCAAAAATATATTGTTTTTAACATTTCCCAGGCTTATACTTGATTTAAAATTATTTGTAAATTTTCCAACTTGAGGCCATAAACTTATTCATAGGCTGATTAGGCACTCAGTGTACAGTTTTCACGGAATTTTACTTACCAGTTTAAATAATATTTGGATGTACAAATATATGTAATAATTAGAAGATTGATGCTCAGTTAAAAGCAATAGCAACTGGAATTTTTATAGAAAATCTATAAAAAATTGAATAATTACTTAAATATTATATTAATAGTTGAAAAAGAAGGATTTGTGTATTAGTAATGTTTACTTAGAAAATAACGAAATGGAACATTTAAAAAAAATATGGTTTTACTGCAATTAATTCAACAGGGAGGAGGTTGCAAAGTCACGGATCTATAGTGCAACATAATATTGTTTTATAATTAATGCAAGCAAATCACACTTATTTTAATTTATTCACAATCGTTTGACAATATTTTGCAGCTTCAATATTTGAATTTTGGGATTTTAATTGAATCGGACTTGTAGGTTAAAACTAACATCTAGACTCATAATAACAACTAAAAGTTTGAATTTGTTTTAACTTTTGAACCTAGTCCATAAACGTACCACTTCGTTGCTAAAGGAACCAAAACTTAATAAGAGATGTTCATTTTGAAGTAGTACGAAATTTAAATTTTCTGAAAAATATATGAGCACGATCACAGATAAATGAAACTATTATTCTTTAATCTGTGGCCCGATGTACTCGGACATGTAAATTAATCTGAATTGGTGAACAATTATTTCAAACAGTTTCAGCAATTGAAGAGATTGCCTCAAACATCCACGGAAACAAACACATTTTATCCATGTACAATATTATTATAGATTATTCAGTTAAGTGTAATGAACGCTGTTTATATTCAGCCGTTGAAATAGGGCAGGTCACTAACCTTACATAATAAATGGGGTCTGGAATTGACGCCTGCAAGTTACCAAGTCTGCAACTCATAGCGCATGGCTGTATTGCGGACCTGCGCACTAACCCACCTGTAAAATACTTCCTCGCTTAATTGGCCAACTTCCGTCATGCGCTCTACATATTTAATAAGGATACGGGCATTCCAAACATTGTCTGTCTGTCATTTGGCCTTCGTTGTCGGTCGGTAAGTCTTGCTCAACTTTTAACGTTTTATAGATTATTCGTGAATTTTAAATACAATTACAGTAATTGTGGCATTATAAATTATAACTTTTTGCTAATTTTGTTTTATTTTTATGGTTTCGTTCCTTAAATCGGAAAATGAAACACTTAACGTCCGTGTGTTTGTTTGTCTGCATAGTTGAATTTATATGAAACGGATCAAGCTGAAATTTGCCAAAGTTTGTTAGTTGACATTTGTTCTATATGCTTGAAATAAAAACATATTTTTCTACGTATTTTTTTGGGTTGAGATCATAGTTTGGTATATTGCAATATCATTTAAATGGGCCTTATTTAAGGGAGCGAAATAATCGTAGAGTTAAGGTTTAAAAAAAAAACAAGTGGTATAAGTTACTTGGAAACTAGAAATAAGTTTGTTAACTATAGCAGAGAGGTATTGAACAGTCCCACTTGAAAAAAATTCAATAGTTGGATCTTATTCTTTAGTAACTGAACACGTAACAGTTATTCTATATTTTAGCCTCTAAGAACTATTTTTTTGTCATATCCATCCTGCTTTGTTTCACAATCTTGTAGGTACTTAATGAACTTTTACACACAATAAGAAAATATAAAAATCGAATTTAAGGCACTTTTCAATACACAGAAAGTGGATACATTAAGTTTGTATTTTGTAGACCAACAAGTAAGTCTTGGTAACAATAGTTGTCCCCAAACTGTATACTTCCTACTAATTAATGTATCTACAGATATTTAAAATATTTTCTGAAAGTATTACACTAATTTGAATACTTTTTAAGGTAGCTTAAAAATACCGTAATAGAATTAGTCATTTGCCTGTGTCTATGCCACATTCAATTTTCTCAGAAAGGAATAAAAGCATCAGTCTGAAATTTGTCATGTTTAAAACTAACCTGCATATATTCATATAATTAAAACTGAAAAAAATATTTTTCAAATACTTTTAAGGGACCATTGTTTGGTGCCCAAACAAATTTGAGTTTTTGATGTGAGGTATCGTTTGAAAGGATTTTATTTGAGGATTTAAAAAACTAGACTATTTAAAAAAAAGTAATTAATTTTTGCGGTTCTTGTCTCTCACGGTTTCAAGTCAAACGTACACATTAATTCTTACAACATATAAAAAATTATAATTGCATTAGTTATAACAGAATAGTGTGTTTGGATGCAATTATCTACTTTTACAATAATACAAAAATTATTGATCAAATTTATAAACAGACCTTATATTTTAAAATTTGTAAGGCAATGATAACCAAACATGGTTTTTCATACCTACTAGAGGGCACCACCCCCTGCTCTCTTTGCTCACCAACCCCTGAGATGACCACAGCTTTGCTGTTCTTTCCTCATCTACACTCGTGAAGCAATGCAGTCAGATTGTTGTATTCTCTGATATTTTCACGGAAATGATAATTGCTCAGAACAGAGGCACTTGGATCAGGGTAGGGGAGGGGAGTAGAGCGGGGACCTGAATCCTGATGCATCCATGGTCCTGGATCTGGCATGAGTAGGACCACTTCCCATTTTCCAATTTGGTGTTGATTTGTGAATAAATATTTCAACTACACAATTGTGTTACGTTTATATATCTACAGAGGATTTTAATTGTTCCAGCGTGGGAAAAGAATCTCCAACTTTTAGAACACCTTTATGCTAATATTGCCAAGCATAGTACAGTAGGATTGTATTGAGCCTTTAAAATAGTCGTGAGAAACACACTTGCTCGGCTCGTACTTAAGGAAAGCATGGTGGTTGACAGGCTCGAGTCAATACTTCAGTCTGCTACAGTTGGAACTTTTAAGCTGCTTCCAGTCTTCATTAGTCCAAATGGTATACGTAAACATGTTAAGGAAAAAATCCTAACTTTTTCACATATTTTAAATGCTTGTATTGCAATCGTTACATAAACTACTGTTACAAAATCTATTATTCAAAAACAAACTCTAAATATTATAATAATTTTGGTTTGTTTTCGCTTTTTGTGTAAGAAGAAATCCTATTCCCAGATCTGCTGCTCTTATCAATTCTGTACCAATCTGCATTTAGGTTTACTAAAAGACCTCTTTATCATATTTGTTTGATTAATAGTTTTGACACACAGGCTTACAGATATAACAAAACTAAAAAATTCACAGCATTGAGCCCTAAAAACAGTTTCAACATTTAGAGTTTTTAATTTCTTACCTAGAAAATAATCCCTTTTGAATTAACAAACACTGCAAAAAAAATTTATTTAAGTATGATTACAGATTTTTTAAAGAAATATTGTCAAACATTTGGTTTTTGACATATTTACTAAATCTTGATAACATAGTATAAAAAAAGATGTAGATCAGTATTATTTATTAGGACTATTATAACACCATCTCATCCATATTGTAACTGATTGAAGAATTTTATCTGTCTTCATAATGTTTTTTGTGTTGACTTTGACAAGAAATTGCCATTTAAAAACAATGTGGTATTAGCTAGATCACAGAATTAAAATGTTCAATATCCACTATATTATTAAATTTAAGTAAATTAAGTTTTTATGGTTTATTGTTTGACATTTTCCTCGCACAAGAAAATGTTTAAGCAAATGTAAGTCTTATTTAAGTAGATTGACTAAATGATGTACTTTTATATATTCCATTTAGGTATTGTTTATTAATTAAATTGTTTTGTTACCAGGTGGTTCCATGGACATCTCTCGGGAAAGGAGGCTGAGAAATTGATCTTGGATAAAGGCAAGAACGGAAGCTTTCTGGTGCGAGAGTCACAGAGTAAACCAGGAGACTACGTGCTATCTGTACGCACGGACGACAAAGTTACCCACGTCATGATTCGGTGTCAGGTAACCTTCCTTAGCTTTTACTTGTTTATCATAGTTCTACTTATTATTTTACGCTTTAAAATCATAAATATTTTCATCACATACCATTATGTCCATGCCACCGATTGTTTGGTTGTACTTTATACAAAACTACGATAGACATATGTGTTTACATTTTCTATAGACCCTATTATAACATTTATTTCATTTCCTTAAAGTATTGTATGCCATTTAATTGTTTTAAATTTACTCTCAAAACCCTTGATTCAGCCTATAATTTTCCATTCTACTAAAGATTTTTATGAGTTTTTTGTTCAAAAGAAATTTGTATACAATAATTAAATAATAACAATTTATTTTTATTACTAAACTATTTTGTAAATGTTAGACAATACTTGTCAATAATAATTGACAATAATAATTCGGTTAATTATTAGGAACTTAACAGAATTAAAACAAGAAATATATTTGTATAAATATGTATTATTATCAAATGATGTGAAATAAGTAGAATAAATAAAACCAAACCGGGATTATAGTTTTTACAAAGTATCAGCATTAGGTAAATGATTAGGAAACAAATATAATTAACAGCAAACTTGTATTAAGCTAAAATAATAATATGTGTTAATTAATAAATGTAAATTACGGTACATTTAAAAAATCTAACTTTATGACTTTTTTGTGCTAAAATCTTATATTACATTACTAAAATCTAAATCGGTTGATAACTCGTTTTCTATGAAGAGTAGAGCTAGTGATAATAATCGATGACTTGATTAGCTTGAGCCTGAACAATCTCCTTTCTTCAGATGCTACTGTGGAATCATGACAATTATTCTTAGTGCAATAAACAGACTAGATAATAATTTAGGTTACGTGCCTTACAGTCTTTTTGTCAGTTCCTTTTGTTTTTGAAGATGGATTACTAGTTTCAACCTTGCATCCAGATTATCTTCAGATCCATGAAGGTGAATCCGTTCACACGAACTTCGTTGTAACACCGCCTTACACTTAGTAAGGGACATGTTACCGTACGTCGGTTAAAGTTTTTTAATTTTTTTAATAGTAATTGTTGCGTTATGTGTCCATGTATATGACAACGAAGTTCATGTGAACGGATTCACCTTCATGGATCTGAAGATGACCTGGATGCAAGGTTGAAACTAGTACTCCATATTTAAAAACAAAAGGAACTGACAAAAAAACTGTAAGGTACGTAACCTAAATTTTTGTTAAACATTCAGTTCTGGTGGCTAAAATTCCAAAATGAATAGACTTAGATAGACATCTGTAGAGCAGTTCTGAAGAAAGAACTCGAGAATCGTAACTTAACGATAAAATAATTTCAAATAACAATTTTAACTCACTTCATTTTATATGGCGCAGGGCAAGCGGGCAATCTTAAGTATAAACTAAAAATTCGTCCATATTTTATAACTCATTTATTTAATTTGTATGTAGCATGGAAGCCTGTTATCAGACAGTTAGGTGTTAGGCTCTAACATGTAAACTAAATTCGTCTGTATTTTATATGATTTAATATTTGTATATGACGCCACACATCGCGGGGAATCTTCTATACAAACTATAAACTATTCTGTATTTCATAATTTATTTATTTAATTTTCTATGGTTCTGGGCGGTCGTTATTTTACTTTGGATGTAAAATAACTCCGGAGGAAAGAAATTGTATATTGGTGGAAATCATTTAAAGGAGGTTACATTTCAATATTATACAGTACCGTGAATAACTTGTTTTACAAAAGTTTTGATGTATCGATTTTCTGTAAGCTGTATAAGTACCTACTAGTTTTAAAAAATTTAGCTGTTTACTTTATAAAATATGGGGGTTTTCTAGCAACATTTTCAAGAATATCTTAAAAACTAAGTATCACAAAAATCTTTAAAAAATTTTAGTTTTGATATTATACAATATTAAAACTTTGCTCCTCCCCAAAAGTATTGTCATATTTTTTTACTTTTGATTGATGGAATATGTTATGCAGGTTAGCACATTTTATGACTAGGTCAACGTTCATCTTGATACTTTCTACATATAATTTCCTGACAAATTTAACTATGACATACAGACTGATAATAAGGGATTTGTTTTTTTTTTTTTCTTTTAGGTAACAAGCCATAAAAATCACCTAAACAGCAGTTGTTCAATTTGTTTTACTTTTTCACTCATCGCTTGAGTCAAGTTTTGAAAAAGCTTGAAGCAAAAATCATTTATAAAACAACATTTAACACATTAGTCAAAATTTTATCAAAATCAGATAGTTGGTCTTTGATTTAAATCATTTAAAATCTTTTCCTTTATGTAGTGGTCACACCTCTAGATTAGTTGTATACAAATTAATTACTATTTGCAGTATATTATATGTTTGAACACATGTACAACCAACCAGTATTGGAATGTCATATTGATGTAGTGTTGACCTTGTTACTTTAAAACAGTTTAATGGCAAATAGAAAGGATACTTAAAGAGGTTACAAGTGCTCCTTCGTATGACCTTTACGTACAATGCATGATCTGCGAAGGATCTTTGGCGTACTTTCATTTCTAAGACTGTCATTAAGTATTAGTCATTAACAACAGAGGAAATGTTTCCTGAATAGTCCTTACACATTTCTCAAGGAAAAATGCATTCAGAAAGCAATGTAATTTTTCAAAAATGTAAATTGTCTGTAATAGATTCAGTAATAGAATTTAATAAAAATGTTTTTAAATTAACATTTGTATTCACTTTTTTCTTTAAAATTCAACCTAGTTGATAATTTTCAATGTTCAATAATTGTTTTAATTAATTAGTTGCAACCCACTTCTTCACTGTATACAAAATAAGAACCCCATTCAATTTCTTCACTAAACATCATATAACTGCAAGAAATGTAATAAGATTTAACTAAAATAAGCATTTAGACTTCCGCCTAATTTTCTGCTCACAATGAAATTGTTTGTCTCTTTTACATTTCACTTACATAGGTAGTCCATATTTGCAAAGGAGATCTATGCGGTTACAAAGACTTAGCAATGGATTTTCTGAAGGAATTTTCCGTTAATTTGAAATACTCAAAAATATATTTCTTAGGCCTCACTTAAAATGTAATAAAAACATAACTATCAAATTTTGCATGTATCATAAGTGGTTACAGTCTTAATAAAGGATTTTCTTATGGAGTTTTCCACTGTTTGAAATACACAAATTTTTTTTTTTATTTAACTGTGAAATAAATAGAATACTGCTAGGTAATTTTATTGGATACTGTAATGCCTTCTTGCAAAGGGTTTTCCACTTTTTTAATACTTTTAAAATAAATGTTGCTGTCTTAAGATATACAGTTTTTTATGTGAAAAATTCAAATGGTAAATGTAGGGATATTGGAACACACTACTAATATGTACTGTACTTTTTTTAACACAAGGATTTTGTCCCTTATAAGGATAGTCCTAAGGATGTATATCTTTATAGGGTTTAGTCTCAAGGATTTTGACCTTTATAGGGTTTAGACCCAAGGATTTTGACCTTTATACTATTTAGACCCAAGGATTTTGACCCTTATAGGGTTCAGACCCAAGGATTTTTATCTTTATAGGGCTTAGACCCAAGGATTTTGACCTTTATATTGTTTAGACCCAAGGATTTTGACCTTAATAGGTTTAGACTCAAGGAACCATTTTAAGTTTTAGAACATTTTATTTTGAATACAAACACTTAGTATAAATAAAATAAAATAACACTAGGTTTGTCGTAATAACTTGTTAGTATAATATTTTCCATTTATTACTACTTTGTAAATATATTGTATGAAAATAAATTTACTTGCCAAAAGAATTTATTATATTGTTTGCTTTTACCAAGATGTTTGTGTATACATATCCTTAAAGTGTGTTTAGAGTATTTTAATTGTTTGAATAAAGTGCTCTATGATTTGTATCACTTTAACAATTAATTGCTAATCATTTTTGTAATTTAACTAAGGTAGTTAAAAAAATTTAATGTCAGGCTCAAAGTAATGGTTTTCTGTAAAATGAAGAAGGTGTAATCAATTAATCATTAATCTTAACAAGGTTAGAGTCTTATATTGCTGTCGGTAATATTTGAAGGTTAGCTGGTCTAGTCCAGACTACCCTACATGGGAAATATACCAATAACAAGTCTTCCACTGTTTTAGAGTTTAATTTCATTCATTTGACATGATGTCATTGGCCTAGTTTATATATAATATATATATATTTTTTTTTTTGCTTAAAGGCGAAATACCTTATAAGATAATTATTATCGCCTGAACATGTATTTGTCAAAGAATCTCAAAACCAGATATAAACAAAATAACAACTGTGACTAAAAATAACTAACACTAAAACAAAAGTATCTTAAATCTTAAAGTAAGTTCGCAATAAAAACAGAAAGCAGCAACTTAAAACAGTTAAAACTAATGAACCTTTTTAGATCAAATAAAACATCTACAAAATCAAATAATTTGCTAAGTAGTTTTAATGAGATTTTTATTATATGAATGTTAAATTGAA
This sequence comes from Philaenus spumarius, assembly GCA_018207615.1. Lineage (NCBI taxonomy): Eukaryota > Metazoa > Arthropoda > Insecta > Hemiptera > Aphrophoridae > Philaenus > Philaenus spumarius. The sequence continues at coordinate 436,821 of JAGFPH010000510.1, forward strand.
TGTGAAATTTTCTTAGTTAATGTGAAATTGTATGAATTGTTTTAATGCGCGTGACAAATGTGTAAATAAACATTTTCTGTTTAACCCTTGATCTGTCCATGCTAATTTTTTGCAATGTCAAGCCCTTTCGTTGTGTGTGCAAGCATATTTTCAAAAATTCGCCAAATATAGTAATTATAAACCAACCAAAAGTGTTCCACAGCTTTTTTGTATTGAAAGGTTCAAAGAATTTATATATACCAGTAAAAAAATTATTGATATAAAATTTACAAAGTTATTAGCTCAAGAAGCAAAAATGTTCAGTAACGAAAGGAAAAAGATCAACTCTAGGCCTAGATAAACAGCAGTAAATATTCTTTGTAATTTTTTCATAAATGTAAAAATGTTTCGTAATTTAGTTCTAAATAGAACTGTATAAAAATATTTATCAATTTCTAATTTTTTATTTTGAAAACACCAGTTTTTATGTTCCTACTACAAATATCCTTTGCCCCAAAATGAAATACTATAAGAAAGTGTAGAAAATAAATCATAGATTTGATCTGTATATTTGTAAATTCTCATTTTGTAACCTATTTCACATTGTATTACTTGTTCCACAAAATTAGAATAAACTGTCCAAAGTTCGCGCGGATAAAGGGACTACGACCGTTTTGATCAGCTTGAGAACAGACTTGCTTTGCGTTCTCAAGCGGTGGTTTGAATTCTACAAAAGTCTGTACTTCCCACTGCTGAATGAATAACATCTAACCAGTAAAATCTAGTTTACTTTACACCAAACGAAAGATCGAAGTTTTCCCTACAAAACGATATCAAGATAGAAATAGAAATACAACCAATTGTAAGCAATATCTCGAATGCAAAATGTGCTGTTTCATTGGTTGAAAACTGTCCAATTGCAAGGGTTTACAAAAACCTTTATTTATATAAACTATAAGAGTGACGTCTGATTGGAAGGCAGTTTTAGAAAGTTCAAATCTTGACGAATCCAATGCTATCTTTATATTATTGTCAAAATATTTCTGTCGAGCGGTATTGAGCTAGATAGAAGTGACAAAGACGAGTAATTTCTCTGGATTTTATTCGCGCGACATTAGTTTTCAGAAAACTACAATTTTAAAACGATGATTACGTATGTAAATTTAAGTTTTAGAAAAAATATATGAATACAAACGTTAATGTTTAAATCATTTCCTTTCCAACGGTTTTTGATTTATTGCGATTGGATGATTTTTAGTGGGTGAAATATTCAATACAAGTTGAGTTGTCACAGACTACTCAATTCACTATAGCAGCGCGTTCCGACCACTCACTTTGAGTTGTCTAACATCTGTAGGGTTAAATGTTATCAGTAGTATTATCTATGTTGACAGCAAGGAACTTCAAAACCCTATTCAATAGGCGCAGCTGGGAGTATTCTATAACTGCTTAATCTATTTAGATGTTACTTGAGATAAACTAAACGCACCTTTCTGTAAAGGTCATCTAGATCTACAGCCGAAACTAGAAGGGTTTACCTAGAAACAATTCTTAAAACATTATTAAACGTTTTGTCATAATTAGACCTAAATAAGTAGTTTTTTCAGTCAAATTGTTAATACAACCAGAAACATGTACATTTAGGTACATGTTTACAAACTGTATATATAACTTTTATGTAGTACGTAGTTTTGCAATGCAAATTAGTTATGTATCACAATATGACCTTGAAAGTAAAACCATACTAGTACGCCTTAAAGTCACTATTAATTACACAATACAAAGAGTGAAGTAGTGATGGATTATATTTGCACGTGCATCAACAAGTCTCAACTGTGAGTGGAACAATTTGTATGTTTGGTTTTTATTTGTTTTAATGATTTAATTAAAAAACTCCTTATTAAATTTTTATAAAACGTTTACTAATCTGTTAAGCAATGCTTTCTAGGTAATAAGAGTTATGTCTTATACTTTAAAAAATGGGAAATTTTTGTGCAAAACCTACCGTTTGGAGGACTTTAATGCCTTACCTTGGCTAAACTGTAAAAGATAAATCAGAAAAATGTTGATGGTGAAATGATCTACAAAAAAGTCTGTGATTATACAGTTGGTTATTGATGCGGTCTTTTATCTTTCTGGAGGATCAGTAATTTGTAGTTTGCTAGCAATGTGATTGCTCCATTTTATATGATTGTATTTGGCACAGTAGAAAGATATTAAGTTAATTTCTATTTTCCTGTGAGAGTAGGTTATTATTTTTATTCATTATGTAATATAGTTTATACTTTATGAATTTAGTTGTTCTTTGTTGGTGATAATTCAACTAAAAACAAATTTGATTTAAAAGGAACTCTTAATATGTTTTAAATAATTTTATTTATTTCTCAAAATATTCCAAATTACTTTCAGTTTAATACAGGAAGCGGCAAAAATACCTGACAGTTTTGAAATATAAAAAGCTTGAATATTTATAAACATTTGTGCATGTTTATTATTTATTATAAATTACAAAAGATTGCAATTAATAAAATACATAGTGAAAAAAATAAATGTTACCTTTAATTATTTAAAGATAACATCATTTAAATGGTCCATTTCCCACTATAAGTTCTAGTCTCGCAGCAAAGCTGTCAAACACTTTTCCTCACCTCTCATTTGATATGGAGGCAATCACTTGTCTTACGGCTTCTTTCATGTCTTCTAGTGTACGGGGTTTGTTTGTGTACACTTGGTACTCCAAAGGAAAAAGTCACAAACACTGACGTCAGGGGAACGTGTGGTCCAAACAATGTTACCATTGCGAGTGATGACGCGCCCACGGTATTTCGTCCTCAAATAATCCACATGGCATTTGCTGTGTTGATAGTTGCTCGGTCTTTTTGGAACCAAAACTTTTCATAGCTAGACGTTTTCTTTTCAGTTCAGGAATCAAGAAACTGTCCAACATTCTCCTCTTGGTTCTCTTTGTTTACTGTAACTGATCAACCTCCTTCCTCAAAAAAATATCGCTTGATGACACATTTTTTGGTTACCCCACACAACACTGTAACTTTAGCAATATGCAGATGGTGTTCGTGGAACTCTTGTGGGTTTGAGTTCGACCAATAGCGAAAATTTTTTTTTATTCACATACCCATCAAGATGAAAATGAGCCTCTTCACTCATTACAAGAATTTGATCATCCATCAAATCAATCGATCGATCTGAAAATGTCTGACAATTACCGTAATCTTGAGGCTTAAGTTGTTGGATAACTACTGCAATTTTATAAAGATGAACGTGTGGATCGTAGTGAAGAATTTGTCTCATTGTGCGATCAGTCATTAGAAGAGCTGCGGCTTGTCTTAGCGCCAGTCAATGCTGGTTAGTTATAACACAGTTTGTCTCACTCGCTCAACATTGTCCGGTGTTCTGTCTGTCTTTGATGGCTTGTAGGGCTACGTTTTATGGTAGAACCAGTTAATCTGAAGCTATTCACCCACAGGTTGATTGTACTGTGGGATAAAATGTTTCTTTTGCGATCCACATGAAAATGTGCCTGCGAAACTGATGTTGTGTCGCAATAACAAAATCACCCCTTTTAAAATACGTCTCAATGACAAACACACAGTGTACACTGTCCACTGCTCCATGCCAACTGAAATGGCGGCATGCGACTGGAGTTTGCTCCCTATCACTCCCCTCCACACGACTGTACATGAACAAAAACTGTCAGGTATTTTTGCCACTCCCTGCTTAATAGAACTAAAATAAATAATCTCTTTTGGCTCGGCAAACAGGTGGAAGTTTCTATTTACTAAATATTATTTTAAAGTTCCCATAAATTTAAGTTCAAACAAATTTATTCACTTTTTTTTGGTTAATGTAACACTTTTTTTTTTTAGATGGTAAAAAATCATTATTCAATTTTGATTAAAAGACATGAAGTTTTGTATGGCTTTATACAAAATAATGATAGATTCAATAATATATCTACTTAGTAAGTAGTTTTGAGGCCCCCAGTTATAATATTACCACTGACTGTATTAAACATCACATAACCTACTTACTATCATATTTTTTTACTACAGACTTCTGACTTTGCAACTCCTATGGAAGTCACACAAAATATAAATTACATTATTTGATTCATTATTTTTGGTACTTTGTCAAGTAAACAAATACAGTTATCTTGTTATTATTAACTTAAACAAACATCAAAACAAACATTATTCTTTACCACTTTTTCAAAAACATCAGACTTATTGTTTTGCTGAGTTAAAAATGTTTCCTTTTCATCACTTGAGCTATTATTTAAGAATTTAAGGTCTTTATCAATATGCGCAGACTTTTATCAAATTTGATAGACTAAACAGACTCCTACGTTAGTTATAATTTGTTCCGATTTTTTACCGGAAGAAACTTTTTTGGGGCTTTATCTAAAACAATAAATGTAGGATATTATTCTGCACATTTTGTTTTTGTTTTTTTACATGACAGTACAGCTCGCTTGATTTTCCCAAAATCGATCAAAACTTAAAATACCATAAAAATACCCGGTTCAAATCCACATGGTGGATTTTACTGTGTGGACGTCTTCTGGAGTTTGTACGCTGCGAGCGAAGCGAAGCAGTCCATAACCCCAAGGTCGTGTTGCACACTGGCAGTGAGTTTTTCCACTGTGAGTGGACAAAGCAGCGCGTGAGTCAAAGCTGGAGGCTTATATGCAAACAAATTCTAAAGTCATATAAACTTAATTTTGTAAATTCGCTCAACTCACGTCAGCGGTTCAGCTGAATTATTAGAATCTGTCAGAGACAGAAGTGTGTACAAATTGATGAAAACAAAAAGTTTGTTGTAATTTCTATCTATTAAAATAATAAGTGATAACATTTTAGAAAAGTGTAAGTATTTGTATGCATGACAAACAGACTGATGGTGTTTGTTTTGCAAAACAAAGAAATTATATTTACATCCGACCACTCTACTCAAGGCCATACAATATTCAAGTGTAGCGTATTAATAGATGCATTGCAAACTTATACTGAATGTTTATTGGGTTTGCGTGTTAAAAATAAATAATCTAAAAAAACATCATCAACGCTCTCACTCTGTTGTAGGAGTAACATATTTTTTTTACTGCAAACCATAAGACAACAGTGCTTACTGCCCTTATATTTATTTATCGAAATGGCTTAGCAACCATAAACAGTTTTTCTTAATGTTCCAAATTTTCAACTCGCTTTTTTGTGTTTTATTCACAAAACCAGTCCTAGAACATTTTTCCACTCAAACATCATACTGTTTTGCCCCACCCCCTCCTCCACCACCGTAATTAAGAGTCTTTGCGATTTTCATAAGACTTTTAAAATAGGTTGTTTCTTCTTTAAAAATAATTAAATTTTAATAAACTTTGTAGAAATTTGAAAGAATTAAATAATATCAAATTTGTATTTTTTATTATTTAGAAAAATATGAATTTAATAATGAAGCCGCTTATTTGTATAGCTTACAAATCAATTAGCTTTACATTGTCAAAGTGGGAAAGAAATATAAAACATTATAGTCTATATTACATTGTTTAATTTCAGAATTTGTGTGTTGTGAACAAACAAAGCTGTAAATTACAAGGGAAATAAAGTTTAGAAAAATATACTATGATAGTAGATGAAAATTTAAAAATGAGCTCAAAATATTACACTACAGAACTAAAAGCTAAAATAATAATTTAAAAATTAATAAGGACTTGAGCATTTAACCCTTCAACGTGTTTGCCGTACGTGATACGCCGGGATTTTTGTTCCCTTGGCGCGGTTTGACGTATAGCGTACGCTCTGAAACATTCCATTAGATGCTTCCATCTAGAAGCTGAACTTGAAACTATCTTGAAGTGATCGTTATTGTAACATAAAGTAGAGATGTTGGCTGATTGAAAAAAAAACTATACTTCTGTTGCCTTTAGTGACGAAATTAGTTCACCAGTGCAACAGGTGTTTTACCACACAAGTTTGTGATATTGTTGACATTGTGTCTTCTTTGTATTTGTTTATATTTGATCACTTATAGAGTGTTTCATGTTTGTTAGTTGATTGAATACGTTCGGAAATCGTGTTTTGAATAATTATTTTATATTGGTTTTATTAGTGTTTTCTTAAGTATGTGTTTTGTGATAAGATTACCAAAACGAATGTAATCTGCTGTTTAATTTAGTAAAAGAATCGTTAAAATATTCCAAAAAATAAATTAGTTAATAATGTTTTTTATACAAACATGTTTCATAACTCCTGAAAGGTTAAACTTGTGTGGAATTACAAAAGATGATTTGGCTTTTTGTAAAGTCATTTATAATGTCCATTGCTGCAGTTGTTCAATATGTTTACTGATCATTGTTCCTTTAAGTAAACAAGTTAATTGAAATTTGTCTAGCCTCTAAGCAAAACCCTTCCCAACAGTATCTGTATCTATTGACTTTAAATTGCTGTTTTAAATTGTAAATATAGTCAGTCCGCACATTCGTTCTTGAGAAATTGTTTATTTAAGGGATGTTTGTATCAATTTGGTCAAAGCAGTACAGGTTGGTTAATGCGTCAAATATTTTATTCTTTGCTTTTCAGTTTCCATTCTCCTGTAAAGCACCTGGGTTTACTTTTTTAAGGCCAAATAATCTTGAGTTTAATAATTAATTCAATCAGAATTATACTTCCGACATAAACAACATCATTAAAATGTTTATATTTTAAGCTTCCAAAAAAATATTCCACAGTACTTTTTCTCTTGTGTGTCTTACGTGCCCCAAGCATCTGTTTGGGGCTTGGTTATTCTGAAGAAAATTCTTAAAACATGAGTGAAGTTTCATCCTAATCGGAAAAGAAGTTTTGAGAAAATTGTTACAAAATTTCAAATTTTCCCTTTTTATAATACAGACGGAATATACATTTAGACTCTAATGCAACTGTAAATTAGCAAAGATGAAAGAATTGTGCGGATGCAGTAATAAAAAATCATGTAGGTGTGGCAAGGAATGTATGACTAAGCTGACAAAACTTCTGTATCATCTTCTGTTTAATAGTGGTTATGAAACACTACTGACAAAAACTCACTTAGCTCTAATTATTTTGTAAGGTTTTTATATACTGAATGTAAGAAAATTATTACAATCTTTAACAATGTGTTTTATTTCAATAACGTAAGTTTAACTACACGAGATTAGATTTTATCTTCCAAAACTCATAAAAACCATATTACATCAGAAATTTAAATAGAAAATTTTAGTATAAACTAGTATACAAATAATAAATTTTGATTTACCTAATGTATGAAAATTGTAAGGAGCTTTTTTTAGTTACAGTAAAGTTATTAAAAAATAAATAAATTGTTCAAAACAACTCAAAGAGACAGCTAAAACTCTTTCCATGTTCTTTTGACCTCAACATAATATGATTGACTGATACATCTTACTGACAACAACTGATGACAGTAGTGACTAATTATGACGCTACTTACTGTGTATTTTCTTGAATCAAGAGATAATGCGTGCACAAAAGGTGTTTCAAATAGTAGATTACACATTCTCTGTGTAAAATGTTAACTTGTACAGAAAGTAGTTTGTACATGAAGGGAGATTAGTTTTCATTGTATTACAACTATGATAATCTGATCTTACCAGAGACGGCATTATCATCCAGTACAGGCTAAGTTTTACATAAACCTATCTCTAACAATGTTTTAAGTAATTTTTGTAGACTATTTTAAAGTAACAAACCTTAATGACATAAAATTAAGCCAATCAAAAAGTATTCAACGCCTTTTATATGGAAAATAATTCAATAAACAGTTCACGCAATAACAGTTTACACAAAATGTAAAGTTAAATGTGTTATATGTATTAATTAAATCAAGGACATCTAATGCATTACAATATATTAGATTTCAATGGCTCTCCACTTTCTTCCCATGTTGGAATGAAGCCCGCTGGTATTAATAAGGGACAAATATTGAAAACATAATTATGTTTCTCTTTAATCTTGCAACTAAGTAGTTAAAATTATTGTCTTAGTATGTTATCCAGCATGTGACTTACCTCCTGTCTTAGCTAACGATATGTTCTGGTTTGTTGCAGGACAACAGGTACGACGTCGGAGGAGGAGAAAAATTTGATAGTCTTACAGAGTTAATAGAACATTACAAGAGAAATCCTATGGTGGAAACAAGTGGTACAGTCGTGCATCTGAAGCAGCCTTTCAATGCTACAAGGATCAATGCTAGTGGCATCGACCATAGGGTTAAAGAATTACAGGTAAATATGAAACAAGAACTAGTCTACCCTAAATTACTTCAAATGAGAACATTAGTAAAGAGATAACATTAACAAAAACTTGATTGGCAACAGATTAAGTCTCTGCAAATGAAACAATGTAATACAAACCTCCAGTTTAGTAATAAATGTAAGTGTAATTGTAAATTTACAACGAACCATTTAAAAATTCAAGCTAAGAAACTGAACAAGTTGAAACTGTAATAAACATGAACAAATTTTTAGAAATAAAGTTGGTGTTGATCGGTTTACAGAAAGAAAACGCTCAGTTGACTGGCAAAGCTGGGTTCTGGGAAGAGTTTGAATCCCTTCAGCAACAAGAATGTAAACACCTACTGTCCAGAAAAGAAGGTCAAAAACCTGAGAATAGGAATAAGAACAGATACAAAAACATATTACCTTGTAAGTATCAATTAAATATATTTCAAAGGCTAGACTGATATTATAAAGTTCCGTTATTATTCAGTGAAACCTTTTTTATGGTATCTTGCCAATATTTTGTCTCAACACGAAGAGGTTAAAAAATATGTTTAAAAATAATCACATATTTTCAATTAAAATATGTGATTTCAGAATAAGCTCATTTTATTTATATATTATACCAGTACAAGACATGAGCGAAATGAAATAGTAAGTTGTTTTGAAACTTTTGATTACAGTACAATTTTATATTTTGAAACACTGATTCGAAACATGAAGCAACTACTGATACTCAACTTTTATACAGAGGCAGTCTGTACACGGTACACCGAAATAGGTTATGAAATATATTTACAGTGTTTCATCCCATCTCTAAATAACAACCTGAACTACGGATAAATCATCTTTTTAACTGAAATATTTTTTAATCTTTGTTTGTACAGTATGATTTTATGAAAATGAAAATAGTATATAATATAAATAGCAAACACTTAATTAACTTAACACTAATTAATAATATATAACTTATTTACAGTTGTTTAATGCAAAGTCACTTAAACATAGTATATCAATTTAAACAATCAAAAATTATAAGTTACTGCGAATAAAGAAATATATTAAATAATACAATAAAGAAATTGTTTTTACAAATTAAAATGATCACATGGTGCGTGTTCTCTGTTTTGCTAAGAAATTAAAACCCCTTCACCCCTCATCTAACGCTTAAACGAAACATAAAGCACTGCACAGGTTCAGTCCCGAGTCTCTCATTATTTCGTCTTTCAACAAATGGAACATAGAAACCAGAAACACATTGGACTGTTTCGAAACATTAAGCATTAGTATTCCAAAACCGTAGAATTCGGTTTCCAAACAGCGAAACAGTAGTCAACTCTAGTACAGTACATGAAAAAATGTTTATGAAAATTTTAAAATATTTTGTAAATAAGTACAGTGCTGTAAGTACACAGACATATGAGTGTACAAATTTTAAAGTTTTGTCGATCTTAAAATGTTCTGCAATTTTTCTAACACTACAGTTTTCAAGGTTAGTGTATTATATCAAGTTCACCTTTTCAGTCATGCATTTATTGTAAGCTATAAGTAAAATACTGCAATAACTTAATTATAGTGAACTGTCAAAATATCTACAGATTCACTTTGTAGAGATTTACTTGACCTGAGTAGTTCAATGTTCCAAATAGTTGAATATTTTGTGCCAACACATTTCAACCAGTGCCTTCGCTGTGAGATGGATTAAAATGTTTATTTACAAATATTTGTTGCTCTAGTCTGCAGCCTATTTAGAAATTCATCCCAGACAGGGAGTGGAATAACTCACGGAAATAGCCTATGTCAATGGCTTTTTCGAACTGTTAAACCGTAGCATTATGATGTCGCTATCTTACTACTGAGCTACCATCATTCCTAATTTAAATTATTAGCCCCTTTTTCTTGAGCTATGTAAAGCTGTGCAAGATTATAAATGTATGAAGTAGGCTTAGGTATTCGCAGAGTATTTTATAGTTTGAAATGTTGTAAGCCTAATTAAAATGATAATATAGTTATGCCATTGATATCCAACATTGTAAATGTTATAATATTGTTCTTTGTTACAGTTGACCACACTCGAGTGAAGTTAAGAGATGTTGACCCCACATCAGCTGGCTCAGAATATATCAATGCTAATTATATTAAGGTAAACTTTCTGTCTTTTGTACGTGTAAATAAATATATTTGACTTTTTATAGTAGTAGGTGTTAGGAGTACTCTACAGAGCTGCAAGAATATAAAGAACCCGTAGTTCAGTTTCACATACAATAATACTGTATGATTTCATATGTTAATTTCAACCTTTGATTAATTCTTGGCCGACTGAAAGTTGCTTGTCAGTGTCAAAATTTAAAAATGACCTGTTCAAATATCAGCTGTGACATTGAAGACAAGTGAGGAATTTAAATTGATTAGTGATACTTTTCAGGAAACTAAAGTATTATTTATAAAAAGCGTAATCGTTTATAAAAATGTAATTGTAAACCCTTGATAAAAATACAATACAAATAAATGTAATTAAATAAATAATAAGAGAAACCTCAATATGTTTTACAAATCAAATTGAAATGGATATGTAAAAATTTGATCATAGAAAGAACTAACTACATTAAGAACATTTCAGAATAGCTATTTCATCTTGTAACTGAATAATAAAGTTTAAGGTTTCTGAAAAAGCAGTAACATTTATCCGTTTTACTTGATGTAATTGCTTTTTAGTTTTTAAATAAAGAATTTCAATGTTAAATCGATATTTTATTTGAAAATATATAAGAAAAATAATTCATAATTTGTAATTACTAATTTTTAATAGTTTGTTTAACCCTCCACCTCCAAGTGATGACTATTTTGCGCTTTAGTGCTAATTGTTTTTTTGGTTCCGTGCATGCTTTATTAACTAAAATCATTATAAAATAGGTACTCAATAACAGTAAAGTAAGACTTATTATACATCATTTTAATCACAATTACACGCTCTTTACAGTAAATAGCTTTAACAGGCTTACCTTATAATTTTTTCCTTTTTGTTTTACCAAAGTAGAAATTTAAAAAAAAAATTGTTTTTTTTTCTAAAACCACTCACTCAAAATATGTAAAAAAATCACTGTAGAAATTCCAATATAGCCAAAAGTTGCACAATGTTATGGTGAATAGAAATATACATAACACTACTACTTTGCTATAAAAAAAAACTTTTTGTCAATAAAAGGAAACAACTCCATTTTTTATGAAAAATGGTTTTCTGCACAAAGAAGAAAACTTGCCTCTAAAGATGTAAAAGTATTGTCTAGGCCCAATATGTATGGTTTTAATTTGTTATAAAGGAATAACACACACATTATATACAAGAAAAAAAATATATTTACAGTTCAAAGTTTCTAATAGCAAAGATAGTTGACTTGACAATTCTGCCGAAAGTTTGTTTGAGTCGATATCGCTGTGAAACTCTGTACTATAATAAAGTGACTCTTTCAAAACACAACCATACATTGAAGTATCCGATTGAATTAAAAATAGCGGTGCCGTACACATTTACAAAATGTGCTGCGCAAACGTCGCGTATGCAACATTTGTTGGAGGATAACAAATCAGAATTCTATCCTTTATTTAACAAATAAGAATTATATCCTTTTTTTAAAAAAAAGCCCACCATGAGATTTTTGAAATTTTTATCTGCAATCGACTTTAATGCAAAACTTTATACATTTAGTCAGTGGAAGATTCAAGTGTATCGGTTTTGTATTTCAGACAGAGGAAGATATAGAACTGCCGAGCCGCACCTATATCGCTACTCAAGGTTGTCTTCCCTCTACGGCAGGCCATTTCTGGCTTATGGTATTCCAGGAAAACACCAGAGTTATTGTCATGACAACCAAAGAAATGGAAAGGGGAAAGGTAAACTTAGCCTGGTTAATATAAACAGGCATCAAATTTTAATTTAAGAAAAATACTACTTATGAAGAAAGTAAATAGTAGAAAAATATCATCACTGTTTTTTTTTTTAATTTATTTAGTTTATAAAAATCAAACAATAAATCATATTCCTTATGATAAAAGTTAATTTACAGTACAAAAAAATAATAATAATATAAAGATGAAGATAATATTTCTTTACTCAACTGGATTGATAATAAGCAGTTTTTCCTAAAAACTCTAATGAAAATAAGATAAACAGCAAACCTTGTTTTCAGTCCCATAAAACAAGATGGTGATTTGATCTGAATAAAAAGAATTGCAATTGATTGGCCTACAATCTCAACTAAACATATTATTATATTCAGACTTACTTATAAGAATTTAAAACAGCTGTGTCACCATACTTATGGCTCCTAGTATCCATAGCAATGATTGAATCTTTGAAGTTTCTTTTTTTCTCTTTAGCCTAATATGGCTGGGCACCGATTCATATCATGCGGCCCGTTTCTTCCTTGGGATTAAACTCTTCAATTGAAATTAAAATGTTTCCTTTCGTTCGCAATACACAAGACAACTATAGGCATCAAAAGTTCACTTGGGAAAAATGTAAATTAACCCAAAAAATACAAATCAACAATGCAGAATAAATTTCACTGAAATAAATGGTCCTGCCTCTTTAGATCAAAGCTGGCCACTGTTTAAAGTTTCATCGTGTCTGTCTGTTCATCCATATGACCAATTGACCAATCCTTCTTTTAATAACCTTTTGTTGTGAAATTTTACATAGAACTGTTATTACTACTAACACTAAATGCACACCTGAAGTAAAATTAAATATCAATAAAAAGTAAACACAAATATTTTTGCTAACTTTGTCTAATTTGGTAATTGTGAATGGATCTTATAAATTCTGCCTTTAATATTTTGACTCCTTTAATATATCATTGGGAATGGTTAAGTTTTTGTATTGTAATGAATATATGTTATTGTTTACAGAACAAGTGTGCTCGCTACTGGCCTGAAGAAGGGGAAAGTAAAGAATATGACAAAGTAACGGTAAAGAATGTGTCACAATCATCAACAACTGACTATACATTACGGGAGTTTTTAGTGACATACCAAGAAGAAGAAAGAACGGTGTATCATTATCACTTTCAAGTAAGTGCTTAACTAATGACCAAAATTATCTTTTTCTATTTCTATTAACTTTTTTTAAAGCCATACAACAAGTTTATTTGGACTTAAACTCGTATTATGACAATATCGCACTTATTTGTGCTATTGGATGTAAGTCTAGGATTCTTAGTGACCTCCTCCATAAAGTATCTGGTTTCCTCAGCTTCAATTTAAATTCGTTATCATTAAATAGTAGAATCTCGGTCCCAAATGCTACACAAAATGCTATTCTAGCATTCAGAGACAACCAAAGTTTGTGCGAGTTTTCTAGCTAATTTCTAGTTAAACCATAATAATCCCTTCCAAAGTGCTCTCTGAGCTTTTTTTTAACACACTGGGACCTAGATCTCAAAGAGTTTCATGATTAAAAAACACTCAATCGTGAGTCCAATGTATGTTTCAAAGGCACATATGTGTTGCCCACTTATGCAGCCTGTAGAGGGAGTAAGATTTTGGTCAGTGAGATGTTGTTGTAATGCTTAGCTAAAATAAGCACTTTTGTCTAATATGAATGAATCCTGGTGCTCAGTGTTCCTGTAATCCTTCTGAGTGTCCTTGTTAATGAAACATTATCACGTAAAGAAAATTTAGTACTAAATTTCGAAGCAAGTGTAAAACTCTGTAGTAATCTTAAAAGAAAACAACCTAATAACATGAGATATCAAAATTCTAATATTGTCGACTCTAGCAACCATTATCTTGAGACAACCCAATCTCATTGAGGTAGTTATCTGATGAATGATCTTACAGGGTGTTCAGCTTCGACTGTCCAAAACTTTACAAGGTTATTTGTCAGCTAAAAACAAATAAATAATACATTAGGGGGATTCATGCAACATGTGCTAAGTATGTTAAACGTGTTAAGTGTGTTAAAATCGAGAAACTCGTTTGACAGAAGTGTGCTGTTTAGAGTCGATAGCACATTCGACTTTAGCATGGTCTGGGGTCTGCTAAACCAGTGTTAACGTCGCAAAACTCTTGGGAAAGGTAATTTGAGGTTTTCAGCTTGAATCAACAACAGGTTGTTTGTTATAATTGTGTTTTACCTGTTTCTTTCTTTGCAATGGAAAATAACAATAATTTTGAATCCATGAAAAGAATTTGGAAGAAATTGGGGAAACGATGGAGCAAGTAAAATAAACATCTTCTCCTATCTTAAATTTCCAAGAATCCGACGAAGTTTGACATACATTTTCGTGTTCAGAAAAGTACAGAGAACATTTCTGTGTATTTGATTTTGTTTGCAGAAATATGTTTGCAAAAAGGAACCAAAAAGAGGCCTTAATCTTATTATAAATATACAAAAATGTAATATACATACATTATTTATTAAGCAGGGGAAAAATCTCTTAAAAACAAAAGAATATGGTAAGAAGGCGTATTCTAAACTTTAGCCATTTAGCCTAGATCACGAAAACACAAAATATGTTTCCAAAACAAGCAGAAAATGAGGCCTAATTTTATCTAAAATATAATTCACAAATTATAAAGTGCGTAGGGTATTACAGTTTCGGCGCAAATTTACTATTCGACCCTCAGCTGACCTACGGCAACAGAAATGCAGGAATAATAAAAAAATAGCCTAAAGTTAAGGATAACCTTACTTTAGCAGATAACACTTTAGCACATTAGCACAAGGGGTCCTTCACTCAAAATTCAAATAGCAATTTAACATGATAACACATTAAGCATATAACACAGGTTGCATGGATCCCCCTAATATAACATGTGTCCTATTTCGCTCTGTTTTCTGTCTGTCTATTTGTATGGGATTAGTACAAATACCTTAATATTTAAATATCAGAAACTGTTTAAGATATAATCATGGAACTGGGTATGAATATTCATCTAAATAGGATACATTTTATTTAAAAATATGTTTTCCTGCAACAATATGTTTAAAAATGGCGGTACTTGAAAATTTGCAATGTTAAATATCTAAAAAACTATACATTTTACAAAAAAATTTAAAGACCAAATTTTTAGACTATTTTATGTCAAATCAAACGATATATGGTTTTTTAATAATTGAGCCATCATAAATAACGGAGATAAATTAAATTTAGTGGTCGAATGTAGGGCTTTTTATTATTATTTCATTAATATGACCACCTTCAGCACCCGGATAACCTTGGGTTGGACAAATTAGGTATGTTATATTCATCTTATCCTCCTTGTGACAAAACAGTTCATACTATAACAAACAAATATAACAGACAACATATGATTCAGTGCCGACACAAGTCAAAAACATCTCTCAGTCCTATGAGTAGTATTTTAGTTGAATCTATATAATGTGGTATAAAATTATATGTGTTTAGGCTTGGCCAGACCATGGTGTGCCTTCAGATCCAGGCTGTGTGTTGAACTTCCTTCATGATGTAAATGCAAGACAAGAAGCTATTCCTGGAGCAGGACCTGTTGTTGTACATTGTAGTGCCGGTATCGGAAGAACTGGAACATTTATTGTT
>JAGFPH010000510.1:452637-502941 GCA_018207615.1 Philaenus spumarius
AACTTACTGGCATGTCAGTCTGTAACCTAACCCTGAACTGTTTCTTACCATTGTACAGTGTAGTGCATACACTGCTCACAACCGTTCAACTTGGCAATACTTTGCTGCAAATATCAACCATAGTTGACTCTCTCTCAGTGAGATCTATAGATTCAATTTTTAATTTATTTTTCATATTCCGATTGACAACCAATGGCATTAAAACAAGAATACTAGTGTATTTTCATCTTTATTTAATTCTTATTAATTTCGGTAGACTTTCTAGTAACTTTTGAAATAATTTTATATATACAGTAATTACATAATAAAATAATTCACATTTTTAACATTCAATGTTCATTGTTGTTCTACAATTTGTATACAAAACTTTGAATACATGGTTTAATTTGCTAAAAACATACTGCAGCCTAAGTTTACGTGTGGCCTTGGTGAAAATGTTCTCGTGTGGTTTTATTAGTGAGTATAAGGCACTTAGTTCAACTTGGTTAAAAAGTGTTAGAAACCACTGAGTTTATTTTTTGTTACTTGCGCTGTTAATTTTAACACTAATTAAAATCGTATTTTGATTTTAATACTGTAAAAAAGTTACCAAAATAAATTTTTTTGTTTTATTATATTTATAAACACTGATATAAATATAGACCTACTGGCAGACAAAAAATAAACTAAAATCTAAAATATTAATATTTGTAGTTTTTTTTAAGATATGCCTGTTTTTAAAAGTAATTTAACAACAAAATAGTTTTAAAATCTAATTTTTTACATAACTTTATATGCTAATGACACAACAAGTATGTGCCAAAAGCTAATTACAAAAATTAGTTCTGAGGTTTTGAATTTGTTTTAAAATTGTTTTAATTGGTTTAGCAAAGAAATTCAGTACCCGCATTTTGTTGGCTTGCAAAGGGTTAATTTAATCCTGACATTCTATCATTCGGACAACTGTGAGCCTCTATTAGTCCATCTTAATGAGGTTATACGCTACTATCTATAAAGGCTGTCAAACTTATAGGAGCCATTAAACTCTAACAAACCTGATCAGCTGTTAAGCTCATAGGAACCATGTATTTGTTATTATTTAACATCCAATGATGAATAAATCATAATATAGTTTAGATAAATTTGATTTGCAACTTTCTAATTTGTTGAATTTAATCAGCTACATATTTTATTGTTCACTTCTTAAATATTTTGCAGGTTTAGATTGTGAAATTGACATCCAAAGAACGATACAGATGGTGCGTTCACAACGCTCGGGCATGGTTCAGACAGAAGCTCAGTATAAGTTTGTATATCTTGCTGTCCAACATTACATCCAAACCACGTCTCAGAGGATGCAAGCTGAACAGGTAAACCTTAGAGACTCTATTTCTTTGTATTGTCAGTTTCATTAACGCCACAAAATTATTAAATAAAAATAAACTCACCATAGAAACTTAACATTAAAAGTAAACGCGGTGCAAGTACAGCCACTACCCTTGCAAACCGGGTTGTCAGGTAAACAGTATTTTTGTTGTATTTATGTTATTTTTCTTCTTGTTATAATTTGCCTGGATCTATTTATTGCTTGTCTTTTTTTCTTATCATGTGCTAATTAAGAAGTACTGTATTTTGTAATTTTAAGAAAGTAAATAAACTAAAAATGAGTACATTGGTACTAACCTAAATACAACAGTAGAGTCCTGGTAATTCGAGTTTTGATAATCCGAGGTTTCGTGTAATTCGAGCCACAAATAAATAGCATTGAATGTGACCATGCATTGTGACACATTCTTGCTGCTTGAAAGATACCAATCTTTAAATTTTTGTTTTACAATGAATCTGTCAAGAGCATTTGTACAATAAGTCGCCGGTATTAAATGCTTAACATTTTTTTTATAATGCCCTGATCCTGCCCTGATCCATTTGCTGTACAACTAAAGTCATGTTCCGAGGGAAAAAAATAACCGTAACGTTGTTCATAAAAGTAGGATAGCGTTATGCGCAGTACAAGTGTCAATAAACAATATGATTGTTCTGTTCTGTTTACAAAAGGTTTTGTCGACAACAGACAGCAATTGGGCAGAGCATCAATGACAAACTACACACCCGGTTTAGTGTCGAGCGACCTTGTAAGAGAGGGGCAGGGAATACGGCAGTGCCGGGAAAAGTTTGTTTCGGTGTTATTTTTGTATATACAGTAGAACTTGGATAATTCGAACGACTTTAATTCGAAATTCCAAGTTTCGGTTCGGTCCCCTTGATATGATATCAATGTAAAAAAAATTATGGATAATTCGAAATCAACTTCTTTAATTCGAAGTTTTTTGTCAACACTAAAAATAAAATCTTGTGCTGTGAAAGGGATCGCTGAATAAATAGGTCACTGTCTGGTAGAAAGAGGACTGGACATAGGGGGCAGGTCTTACGTGTTTGTTCACGTATTGTAATTCTAGATGCAGTATCGGTTTCTAAGAATTTTGCCTTCCAAGAATTCTCTGAATGTGTTTACATTTGTACATACGCTCAACCTGATATGACTCATAGTAAGGGATTCACAGCTTTGGATGCAGCGCTACGCTATGTTGAACAACAACCCGAAGCTACTGCAGCCGATATCGTATTATTCTGTCGTTAACCCGACATCGCACCTCGTAAACGTTGCAGTGTAGTTAAACAAAAAACTATTTATGATTTCTTTAATAAGTAAGTTTCTATTTTTTACTGTGTATATAATTACTTTTTTACCTCAATGTTCAATACAAAATAGTGTATATTTAATAAAACTTTAATTTTTTCGGAGCTACGAGGACTATAAATAGTAGATTTATCTTACCTCTACATATTCCGTGTAATTCGAGTTTTTCACAATCCGAGGTACTCTCGGTCCCATTCAACTCGAAATATCGGGACTCTATTGTACTTAACAATGTAGTGATGTCTGGTGCCACTGAGGAGTATTAGTAATAGCATGAAATGTGCATTACAATGAAGGTGACTAGTTGAACGAGGTGGACAACACTATATTTTGATCAACAACACAATATAATTTATGTATTAGGTGTTTATTTAAACTTATATATATTTTGTATATGCCTATTGTCATGATTGTTATAGAAGAGTTTACAACTTGGACGTGAATACACTAACATCCGTTACTCTAACGAAGTAACAGTCTCGCCAAGTCCAAGCGTAGTGAACGAGCCTGTAAGAGGGTTGACATTGACGTTGTCTCGTTCTACCACTTCCCTTCCTACCACCACCCCAAACTGCAGAGCACCTTGTAGAGCTTCGTCGGATGCACATCTTCCAAGGTGATTAGCTTTATTGAGTGTCCGAGGTAGTCATTTATAAAAATATGTTTTTGTAATAATACTGTGGTATAATGTTGGTTTAGCCTCCAGAATTGTATATGTCAATGAATACATTACAGATTAATTATTTAATTTTTTTTTTTTTTCATGCAGAAATCTCGATGTATTTCCAGTTTTAACTACAGTAGAGTCCGCCTATTCCGAATTCCCGCTAAACGAACAGTGTTTGGTTCCAATTAATTCGGAATAGCGAGACTCTACTGTACAATCATAGTTAAAAATCCAAGACATACGAAATTGACAGGTCTTCTCATTAAAAAGTTTTATTTTCATTAATTTGTACGGCTCAGAACATATTTTGAATGTAAATGTACATAAGTGTTATATGTAATGATACATGTATTTAATTTATCAAAGCTTAGTTAGTTCTTACGCATCCCTTACCAATTCAATGCCATTTATTTAATTGTTTTCTAGTTAGTTATCAGTAATCAACGGGAACCCATACTCAAATTAATTATTTATACATAAATAATGTGATTGTGTAAAATTCCCATGTCTGTTAATGAATTATTGTGTATTTTAAATTATTTGTAATAAATTGTTTTATTTTAGTATCTAGGTTTATATATATATATGGTGCCAGTACCTACCCAAATCAATGAAATACATGACAAGTAAAAACTAACAATAACATTTTATTTTATTTAATAGATTTCAAAATTCCATAAAGTTTTTATTTTTATTTTGTTACCTCATTTGTGAGATGTAAGCCTCCAAAGTTGTTAAAAATGGTGATATGCCTGCAATTTCCAACCATTGAATCTAAAAATCTGTAATAATCAGAAAATAGCACTTAATAAGTAGAAAAGAAAAGAATAATTTTCTTTATTGCCATAAAACATACAATTATGCATAGCAGCGCCATTGCAAATAACATAAAATCAATAACATTGCTCATTTTATATATGACGTACTTTCATTGCAAATTATAACAGTTAAATTTTAAATTTTATAAATATACCAATATGTTAAAACTTTTAAAAATATGCTAGAAACCCCATTATAATTGCATCTCTTATTCTTTAAACCCCTCATTTTTAGACATTTCTTTCGTATCTTTGTTTTTATGCCAGAGGAAGTTAAAGTATGTAACTTGCAGTTTATCTATCAACAACCTATACTGGCATGATTGTAATATTGGTAAATCTGAAACTGATATGGGATCCTACTTTGGTGTATGTTTCATATTGTATTCAGATGTTAAAACTTGGCAATATATCAGTTCATGTATTGACCTACTCGGCTGGCAACAAATATTTTACACTCAATACTGAACTTTATTAATATATTTCAGACCACCGGATGAAATCCCTAAACAAATCTACGAGAACATACCTCTGAAAGAACGTAAACTGTCTGCTACAAGTTACAACATAGGTCCTCCTCCGCCTAGCTTCGCCCCTCCACCTCCACCTCCGCCCAGGAAGACGTGACCTTTGTTACGATCACAACAGACTTGGCATAGTGATATCAAAGCCTGCAATCGTCATAGTGTTGTGAGTTAGGTTAAGTTTAGTCAAAGGTCTGCCCAAACCATCATCATACATTGTCTGTGCTTCGATATTACACATTTATTTTCAATAATAAATAGTTTTTTCTACAAAATCTATTAAATATTCTACATAACGAGCAAAATTTATAGTAAAAATAAACTTCTAGTTCCACAGGCACTAGTCAATTTGAAAATCTGTTTCAACTAATCATAACAGTTTAAACGGGTTATACTGGAGGCTATTTCTTGACAAGAGGGATTTGGCAACTCTCCGTCCAAGAAGAACATGATCGGTCTGGACAGACCTTCAGGGTGTTATGCTTTAAGATCTGACTTTGTTATTCTCATCTGTTCATTTTATTTATTCATGGTACGTAAAGACTGTACGATTCCGTGTTCTCACTCATGTTATCACTGGAAAATTTGAATGAAATAATTTTTAGTTGAATTAAATCTTTGCATAGATTGTTTTAATTGTAACACAATTACAGTACTAAAGTAAATGCTTTTACTAGAGTTAATGTACATATTTATTTGTGATGTTGTATATTTAGGAATTTGTATTTTAATCGCGTTTGTTATTGTGATAATTGTTAAAACTACATTTTGTATACTGATACAAATATCAAATATTTCTTGACAATATTGTTTTAGTCTTTTTATAAACATAACGTTATTGTGCTTTACAGTTAACAGCTCTATAACACTATTGTTTGCATGTTATAGTTTTAATAGTTGTTATGGTTATAATAACTTTTATTTCATTGATTTCTGTTTTGAGTCTTGTAGCTTTTAAATTATTGTATACTATCATATGGTACATCACACTATATACTTATCGGGGTTTATAGAATATAAAGTTAGAGGCGTTGCGTATACTATAGTGTAAAGTATTATAATTCAGGCATCCCTTGAACCTGCCAATGCCTGCCTATCTGCAGATAAGTGGCTAATGTCCATTAGCAGAAAGGAGCACACAAAAATCTACTCATTTGGTTTGATTTTGATGTTTTCTTTAAATCTCAATATAACACAGAAATTTCTTAATATTAGCATAAATTTAATATTGGAATCTTTGGTAATTTTTATGTATTTTTACTTTTAAAAAAACTTGTTAAAAAATACAAGAAATGTTATAATTAAAGTTTGGTTATACACCTTATACAGTGGTCCAACACCCAGTATCCTAACATGTACTAAAACCTAAGGATGCCTGTATTATACATGAAGTGTTTTTATTTTAAGTTTGTAATAAATTGTGATATTTCTAAAATAATTAATCAAGAACTGTTAATGTTTTTTTACAAATATAACATAACTAATACATGAGTGAGTCCATAAAACTGTACATTTGCATAACACCCGAATCGGACATTCTATATCATGTAAAGAGATACCTAATATATATATATATGATCATTGAGCTGTGAACAATGTAAAAACATTGTTTTGTTTGTTTTTAATTTTGTATATAATCAAAAACACCATGGAGCTTTTTGTATGCACTGATAATAATGGCATTTAGCTTATATTGACAAATAAAACTGGCTGTTAAAGTTGACAAAGCACATACAGAAAAATTAGATATTTTTATAAATGAAAGTAGTTTGGGAAAATATATAAATTTAGATTTCAGTGGTGAGCTGTCACAAAAATTGTACAGCTTAATAATAATAGTTTAATTGTTAAAACTATTATCTACATAATGTTTTAGAGAAATAACAAACTTAGCTTGAAGACTTAGAAATAATTCAGGAATTCTTTTGATTAATTATTTCACCCTCATAAAAAATCCAACACATTGAAATTAGGAAAAAATATGTGTTGTTTAACATTATTTTAAATCAATCAATTTAGGAAATATGATAGCTAAGGCCAAAAATTTCCATGTTTTTTTTTTAAATTTTAAATATTGACAAGAAATCTCACATAAATAAATATTTCCCAATTCCTCTCATAAAATACTGGATTATATTATTGAAGTATTTAGAAAAAGAACTGTAACTAGGCCTGGTATATACAAGTTGTCAGAACAGTTTCTGTACATCTAGACATAATTTTATACATTATGAAAGATCACAGCTATCAAGTTGATAGTTAACTGACGAGTGATGTATTATCATAATTCCAAATAAACCTAAATATTGTTAATGCCTTTTATTTGTGTTCTTTTTTTAAATATATAATTTTTATTCTCACTGTTATGGTCAGTATTGTTATTTTCATAAGAAATTATATTAAATTCTATTGAACTTTTAAAACTATGTATGTGTTGTCCATTTATGTTGTATTATTATTATAAAATTTATCGTGAATAAAACCATTATTTACAAATTTGTATGACTGGTTATAAAGTTATTTTTTGGCTCTGAGAACTTAGTTGTTAATGAAGAACGTATTCTACCAATACGGGTTCAAAAAATTATTACAATGTTAAATTAAATGGATGTAACTGAGTCTGTTCAGAGTCAAATTCCATTTTTTTGTTCCATTATCCATCCTTTAAAGCTACTGCTATAGTCATAAGATTGTATGCAGAAGCAACAATTATTTGTTATGTTGAACTTGGTGCCAGTTCGGATTGTTTGCTTGTGTAGTTTGCCTAGTAATATATATATATATATATATATATTTCTTTACAATATATTTAAAACTTCTATTTTTGTTTCTATAGCAAACATAAAAAAAGGTGAAGGCACAAACTTATACGTACAACATTGGTAATTCAGTGGGGAAATGGAGAAACTTTGTAGTCCCATTCTGTAGTACAAATTGTTTAAAAAGACATTATCTTTTACCTATAAATGCTGTTGTTAATACAAACACAAATAATATGTCTAGAACGTTTCAATTTGAACCAAGATAGCGTGCTATAAATTGTATTAATATGCATGCACGTTGAATTTGTTACCTCATTGTTGAGGAATAGAAGCCAATACATGAACCAACAATTTCAGAAACCATATGTTTTCTGAATATCCAAACTTTGTAATTAATTAAATAAGGTGTACTAAATAACCAACCATTTATAAAGTGCTTTACTTTGCCAAATACATAATAACAAAGTAATATAACTAGGATGGTCTGTCGTTACACTTTAGACGCATAAATGAGCGAAACACTCTTTAAAAATTATTAATGATATGTAAACAATTACAACTTTAAAGTCATTTAAAATTAACAGGTGTTTAATTTAGAAGCCGTCTAGGCATTCTTCAATCGAATAGTTTAACAATAACTGTAGGCCAATACAGCTGTTTATTTAATTTAAATCACATTTAAATAAAGTCATTTTAAATTAACAGCAGCTGTTTATTTAATTTAATTAAAGTCAGTTGAAATATGTGACATAAACCCTTTAAATTAACAGCTGTTTATTTAATTTAAATGAAGTCAATTGAAAACATATGACATAAACCCAATAAAATATTTTTTCATTCGAATTACATCTAAACTTTAAGACTCAGTGGGGCGAAAATTTGGAGGAATTTTGCAAATCTTTCTAAAGAAAAACCTTTTTCTCAGAATCACCTAGCTACTGGCCAAATTTCATATCAATCGGTAAAGCCATTACACTGTGATGCTGTTACAAAGAAGTGATAAAATGAGGGAAAGAGAGCTACGCTCACTTCGCTCAATAAATATATCTTAGTACATCAGCAGCAGCAGGTATTGTATAGTGTAGCACAACAACCAGTTTTTCCAATAAAATCTATTTAATGCTTATTATTTTGTATTAAAAGAAACATTTACAAGTACATGCATCAAATTTTAAACCAGAACAGCAAGTTTACTAGGAGTTACATTTTGTTGCACAAAATCAATAAATATGATTATAACTTGTTAAAAAAATAGGTGCACGTTAGAAGTTATACTTCTTTGGTGTAATTAAATTATAAATTAGATGCTGAAAGTTTATTCTATTTAATTATTAAATAATAATACAGTAATGTATAATATCATTAAACCAATAAAAAGGGCATACGGACAATCTTAATTTTATTGGGGCACTTAAAAATGTTTACAACTAATATTCAATATCAATCACTACTGTATATAATTTAATTTAAATGAGCTATTCTTGGATCTTTTATCTGTCGCGGATCTCGAAAACGGCTCTAACGAATTCAAAGAAATTTTTTATTTAGGTGTAGTTTTGATTTTTAAGTACACCCATATAGTTGTATTTCGTGTAGAAACACAATTTTTTGAGAAAATCTAATTTAAAAGTTGAAAAATTTTAACATAGGGTCTTATGGGTTGCCATGTTGGTTACAAAATAACAACGAAATAGTAAATAAAGCAATCAAAACAGCTGTTTATAAACAAGCTATGAGATTGAGTACTATCCAAAATCAGCTGTTCATTGGATAGTTTTTAATTACTGTTAAAAAACAAGCTAATTTATACTGTTTTAGCACGTTAGAATTAGAATAAATTGGGCCTGATTTAACAATTTATTTTGTAAAAAAAAAAAGTAAACTTGGCAAAAATGGATAAATTCTAATAGTCAATTTTGTAATATAGGCCTGGTTTCAAAACTTTAGTTGACAGATATCTTCTGTCAACTAAAGTTTTGAAACCAGGCCTAAATATACAGTAGTAAACATAACCTCAATACTATGTTTCAGAAATGAGCCAGGCCTATATTACAAAATTGACTATTAGAATTTATCCATTTTTGCCAAGTTTACAAAATAAATTGTAGAACTAGGACTAAAATCGTAATGAAAGCCTCTCACATGTATTTCTAGAGCATGTATTTGAGGTTATAATTAATCTTGCAATTACTGTTAATATATTTAAGCCTGATTTCATAATTTTACAAACCAATGTACAAACGAGCCAAAGATTAACGAGATTCTTAGCGAATTTTCCAACTGCGAGCGAAGCGAAGCAGCCATCTGAGGCCAAAGGCCGAGGCGGGGTTGGGACGCGAAGCGTCCATGGGCAGAGCCCCTAGTATAATTTAATAAGCACATACAGTCAACCAACTCCCGATTATCCGGGATAATTACCGGCAAGATCATCACGGATAATGTGAAATCCCGGTTAAAGCAATTCGTTATAGTATAGGGCCCAAATACAAGGTATTATGCAAGAATTATAAACATAATGGTTATACTGTACCTTTAATCACTCCTAAAACGTATAAAAAACTACAGACACAGAGCATTATTTAGATTGAAATAGCAGTTCAGCAATATATTATTTACAATGTTCAAACACGATTAAAATAGTCCAGAATGTTCAACAACGAATAAAATAGTCCGTCAGATTTTTTGTTTTTTTCGCGTTTGCTTCCTTTTTCAAAATTGTAGATCTTATTTTTTGTAACACGAGTTTGACTGTCTAAATAGTCAAGAAGGCCTTTGACGTAACTCAGAGCTGTGCCGTGTGTCACTTTCGGCTAGAGATGTTACGTCAATAACATAACTGCTACTCTATTCTCTAACAAAACGTGAATAGATGCTACTCGTGATTGCAGTAGCATCAGTTTCGTGTTAGTCGTTATTCGTTTGCTACAAGGCCGCCCGCCCTCCTGTCACCCGCATTTTTTTACTTCTTGCCCCACCACCTCTCTCGTCTCTCAACCCGGTTGACGATCCCGATTGAGCCGCAATCCGTATAAACCGATCCCGTTTAATCGGGAATTGACTGTATATAATTTGTATTGTTATTGAAATCAAACACTTATGTATCTAGAAACATGTAAATAAGTAGTCTCTATCTCTACACTGTTCGTATCTTTTTTCTCAAAATGTGACTTTGTTGTTATCCTGTGCCCGTGGTCGCACGCATCATAAAAATTCACTTTCACTATTGTTTCATAGTGCACCAAAAGAAGTACAATTTCTAAAAGTTGGAGTAAATAAAAGATGTTGCGAAGCGGTGTTATAAATTTTGTCACAGCGAGTGGGTTTAGTTTAATATTTACATTTTATGTTAGTTATTGGTTATTTTTATCAACATTTAAACCTTTTGGTTTTGAAGTATGTATTTAGTTATTTTTTAATCCTAATTTATGTACCTCCAATAGAAATATTATTCATTCGTCACTATGAGTATACTAACAAGTAGGTTATTTTTTAACATAAATAAATGTGTATGTTATTTCTTTTTATGCATTTGAGACTTCTATTTTTGCAACATCTTTCACCAGCCGACTCTGTAATACATATTGAGGGTATGTTGTACAATAGCAACAAATACTCCTTCCTCTCTAATCCACGTAAATTTAAACAATAAATATTAATGTTTGTTATAATGGATCAGAGGGAAATAGATGTTCCTCAACATAAATACTGTATTACCAAATCAGATTACAAAATAAACAAAATACTTTATTTTACAATGTCACATGTACTTAATCAAAATTCCACAGATTTAGTATCAAGTCAGTAGATGGTGTTATTATAATAAAAATTAAAGAATGGTATTTATTATGAAAAGATTGTAATTTCCTTTCTCCAGGAAATATTTACTTATAGAAGAGAAAGTCTACCTTAAACAAATATAAACTTTCTGCATCAGTTAGCAAACATAAATAGTTGTTCTGCTAAAACAATATCTTTTGTTTTGATGCTGATTGTTGCAAGTTAAAGAATATGAAATATATTTTTCGAAACAAACAAGTTCTAAATTCTTAACAATTTCTATAAATAAATGTACACTTTCTCCAATAGTAAATAAGTCTAAATTATACGCACAATAAAATGTGTGTTTTATAATAGATAACATGAAGTGCATATATTATATAACTTAACTCAAATATATTTTTTTAAATAAATTTACTAACCTGTTCAAATGGTCCTTGATTTCCCCTTACTGCTACTGGGTCCGATTAGTTTCAACACGACCTATGTCATTGACGAAGACGAAAATTCTATATGATAATTATCACTTAACACAAAGCACTACACAAAACATTATGTTCACCACCACCATGTTCATTAAGTAATTTAAAATGGGAGATAGCTTTCCATACAAGTACACAAGCTGTGGGTCGTCTCAAAGGCATAGTGACAGTAGCAGTATAGGGAAATAAAAGACCATTTAATTTTGAAGGTTAGTAAATTAATTCAAAAAATTTACAATAATGGTCCAGGAAGTAGGATTCAAAGAAATTAATAAAATAATTCGACTACGCAGCTGAACCGCTGACGTGAGTTGACCAAATTCCCCAAATTAAGTTTATAGGTCTATGTTTTAGGGTTTCAACCAACAATTTGGGAAATAGGTCTATTCATGATGGTGCTGAATAGCTGCAAAATGTTTTGCACACCATTCCGCATATTGGGAGTATCTTCAATACACAAAGCATTGCGTGCTTCACACGCCATTCCGAATATTGGGAGTATATTTAATACACAAAGCATTGCATGCTTCGCACGCCAACCCCCTTATTGGGAGTATTTTCAACACACAATGCATTGTGTGCTTCGCACGCCAACCCCACGGTAGAATCCATGGCTTTGAACCGGGTACTTCTACGGAATTTTACGTTTTGATCGATTTTGGGGGAACCAAGCGAGCTATAAGGTCGCGTTAAAAAACAAAATGTGCAGAATAACATCCTACAGTTATATTTGTAAAAAAACTCAAAAACAAATTCATTTTGGTAGGAATAATCTCAAAAAATAGTTACTTCCGGTCAAAAAAGGTGCTTCCGATTGTTGGATTTTTTGGCTAACGTCGTCCGAGCGACGTAGACAACCAACATGTGTACCAAAATTATATATCATAGCTGCCTACACTGTTATAATATATGAATGGCTAACCATTGGGGTAAACTGTATTGTATACCATTAAGAAGTATTTTTAGTTACTCTATTTTTCAAATTACAGCAATTGGTTATACTGTGATAAAGATAAATAAAATAGCTGCAATTCAAGCTTTATACTTATTGCTTGGTACCCTACCGATTCGACCTATGATTTGTGGCCATGATTGATATTCACTATTGAATCATCTGGCACCATATTAAGGTGTTGTGATGGGTTGTATTATACTTATTTATGATGTGTTCTTGGTCTTTACAGTTAAAAATTATTAATGTTTGGTCAAATGCTATTATTTAAAAAATTACAGAGTGTTCATAAAGTCCCTTTAACCCCCTTTATTATTTTTGTTATTGAAAATAAGTTAACAACACTTTGTATATATCTTGTGTTGCATAACGGGACAAATTTGTTGATATAATTGACATTCTATGGTTTTTATGGGATAAGGGGTGGTTAACAATTTCAAATATAAAGGTAGGTCATGTAATACACTATTGAAAAGCTTATTAAAAGAGAAACACAATGGCGCAAACTAGAGCTTAATATCTTATTTCGTTTCAAAGTAATGGATAATCAAAGTTCTGGAAAATAACATACAACCTACTTATTCCTAATATTAACAAATTAATAACCTGTTTTGATGTTATGAGATAACAATATCATTTTCCAGAACTTTGTGTACTACTTTGATATTACTTGTGGTATTACTTTGAGAGGAAGCAAGATAATAAGCTCTAGTTTGTGCCATTCTGATTCTGTTTTAATAAGCTTTTCAATGCTGGTATTACATGGCCCACTTTTATTCTTGAAATGTGTACCCCGCTACTGAAATAAATATCTCAAACCCCCCCCCCCCCCCCCCAAATCATAAAGGTTCAGATATGTCAAAAAATTGGCCCTGCTAAGCAACAAAAGATATATACAGTTTTGTTAACTTATTTTTAATAACAAAAATAATAAAGAGGGTTAAAGGGTTTATGAACACTCTGTATATTTGTTTAATGGTACTACTTCAGACAATAAAATTGAGCATTACGTGATGCACCTGAAAATTAGATGTAACTTTATCAAATTCTTTTTTCTTCTAATTTTTAAATGTGCCAGGTACCCTCTCATTCACCTTGTTGTATTAACCCTAGAACCGGCAGCTTTAACGAAAATAGATTTTTTGGCGTGTGCAAGAATTTATTCAAAAATAGTAAATGAACCCCAATCCAAAAGTGTTCCATAGCTTTTTTGTAGAAAAGGGTTCAAAAAATTTATATATGCCAGTAAAAAAATGATAGATGTAAAATTTACAAAGTTATTAGCTCAAGAAACGAAAAATGTTCAGTTACGAAAAATAAAAGTTCAACTTTAAGTCTACATAAAAAGTAGTAAACATTTTTTGTAATTTTTTCCATTAATGTAAAAAAGTTTTGTAATTTAGTTCTAAATAGAACTGTATAAAAACATTTAACATTTTCAAATTTATTATTTTGAAAACACGAGTTTTTATGTTCCAACTACAAGTCAGCTATCAAAAGTATGCCAAGTTAGAAACGTAATTTACTAATATATGTTTTGCCGAAAAATGAAATATTATTATAACAAAGTGTAGAAAATAAATCAAAGAACTGAACTGTATACTTGTAAATTATCTTTTCATAAAAGTTTTTGACTAAAAATTATTTGAATAACAAAAGTGAGAAAAAATGTAGGAATCTCTTGCCCGTTCACGCTATACAGGATGCGCGCGCAAACTCCTATGTCTACCCATGTTATAAAAGTCCGTTAGAGTTCAAATTTAAACTGTTCAAATATAGCATATTTGGTTTACAGGGAAAGTTAGCTTGAAGCATTATGTTTACAAAGATACCAAAATATATCTAAAAAACTATTGAGGTCACACAGATACCACGTGAAATAAATAACGCTGTTTATTGGTTGGAAAACTGACCAATTGCAAAGGTCTACAAAACCCCTTGCAACTTCAGAACTATTTGTCCGATTTTTGATTGGATGAAATTTTTGGATAGGGGAAATTGTGATGAATCCATCGATACATAGGTTTAACTAAGAAACCCTATTGGGCGGGCTTTAGAGATTGATGAAAGTTGAATTATTTCGTTATGTTTTGTATGAAATTTCGGGCGCCGATTGATTTGTAGAAAACTAATAAACTGCAACGATGATTACGTATGTAAATATACGTTTTAGAAAGAAATTGAAAACACAAATATTAAACTTTGAAACATTACCTTTCCAATGGTGTTTGTCTTTTTGAGATTGGAAGATTTTTAGTGGGTCAAATATTCAATACAATCACTCGTTACGAATGTGTTGGAGTGACGGTACATTATGTACCGTCTGCCGGTTCGAGGGTTAAATAGTAATAACTCATAATTATAATAACTTACTAGTAAATGAGTAATATCAGTACGATGGTCATGCTATGTAGTTTTAGCTTTAAGTTATGCTGAGTGAAGAAGTTTAGACAAGACAGAGAAGTAACAGGCAGTCTGGGAGTAAATGTGCGCTCACGAAAGGACTCAACTAGTGGGGTGTTTCATGCTTGGCTTTGCCTTATGACTTAAGATTAGTTGCACCATTCGGACCAACAAAAACATTTGGAATGTTTAAACAAACGTTTTTAAGCAATGTCTTGTTTCCCACCTTATTCAAAGAGCCTTCTCACCACTAACCATCCTGACAACAACCGTAGGCAAGCACTAGAGCCGAAGAAGGCACACCCAATAAAAGGAAGACGCCATAGTTGGAGGAGCCGTACTGGCAGCGATCAACACGTCACATCAATTCATGGGTACAAAATCATTGAAATAATGGTGGCAGTTTCTCTCACACTGGTTTACAAGCCATGCACTAAGAATTAATGCTGTATAAACAAAGTGTTACCATATTTACTTATTTTCGTAGTTGTATTACAACTTTTTGTAACAACACTGTGTCAGAGGCACCAACTTGTGAAAATCATTGCGGGTGCCCAATCCGTAAAATAATTCTACACCCTCTAATGGCTAACACTACACTGTAGCCTTTGTTTACTTAGAACATTATGTTATGTCTGGAGTTCCCACTCCGAAATCAAATTTATTTCTACAGATATATAGAAGGATTTGAAATTTAAGGGTAAAAAATCACACAACTTTGAAAAATTACACACTTTTTAATGAAAGTAGACCAAAACAAAGCACTAAAATATTGGACTATACATCATAGTCAATGATTGATAGATTTACAAATTGGGTTTCAATATGTTTATGTCATAATTTATGCAGTCCTGAAACAATGCAAATGTTATCCGTTGCTCTGGATTACCACTAATAAAGTCGTTCACGATCGGCCTCAGATCCAAGTTGCCCAATATAGTTTGATGTGCATTAAAAACAGCATTAGTCTCTTCTGCCCCATTGTTGATCGCTGGTATGTTTTAAGCCGACGAAGTGCGCTAAACAGTCTCTCGGCTGAAGCCGTTGTCACAAGCACAACCTGCACAACACGGAGAAGCTTCATACATTTATAGACTTCTGGAAGAAGCTCAAGAACAGTTTTATCATTGTTTATCGGTTCTATTGATGCTAGATGTAGATTGAAGTACTATTATTTTTAAAACTTACAATTTCATTATAAAAAGGACATTTAGCAGTGTTTTAGTCAGAGGACTTATGTCAAAACAGATAAATTACAGACATGGATAATTATTATAATTATTTCAAAAAGCTTGTCTCCATTCACTACAAGCTGATCAGGGGGAACGGAAGAAACGGTTGTTCTAATTCAATTACAATACGGTGTTAATACGTCGCCCTGCCGTCTTCTCTGCTGTCCTTAGCTACCAATTCGCCTTCGCAGAAACTCGCTTCCCCTCGGGGAGATAAAAGGGCAAGAGCCCGGCGATCTAGCAGTGCATCCGCCTCCCCTCAGAGAGATAATAAGGCAGGAGCCTGGCCCACTTGGAGCAGGATTTTGGAGTTCGCTGCTTTGACAGCGATGACGACGCTGAAGACGGTGTTCGGCAATGGCTCTCGTCAATGGCGGCATCTTTCTATGAAGAGGGTATAGAAAAGTTGGTTCCTCGCTACGACAAATGTCTAAACTATTTTGGAAACTATGTAGAAAAATAGTTTAAGATATCCTCTTTCTTGAAAAAATAAATTTTGTTGAAAAATAAAATTGTCTGTGTTTTTTCCCGAATCGGTACTTACTGTCTGGACAAGCCTTGTATATATAAAACAATTTTAGAAAAACTGAAAAATAATTAATTTGGCCTACATTACTTTAAATGGATGGGTTTTCTTACTTTTCATTTTACCATATAATTTAAACGGTAAAACTAGTGGAAAGTTGGAACACTTTTTCGAGACTTCGGCTCGTCGGGACAGAACACACAAATTGAAACTACGGCTTTTAAACTCTCAAAATCAGTTTTCGCGTACCCAAAAACATATAAAACGATACCCTACACTGTGTTTTCATAATTTTGACCCAAAAACGTGACCCCGACGCGCTAAGGCTCACGCTAGAAAGCTCAAAAAATTTTCAACTCTCCGCAATAAAATTACGAAGATTTTGGTACCATCAGAAGTTTTCTACGACGTCTGTGAGTGCTTATAATTATCGTGTATACAGGAAAACAGACACACACATAATTACCGCATGATTTCAATACTTTGGCATTGTAATGCGAGCCGAACTAATTAATAATTGTTATGTACCTGTATTATAAAAGTGCTTGTATGATTTTGGTAGTCTTAAACTGCATTGAAATAACATTTTTAGGGGCTATTTTTTTACAAAAATGTTCCGGTGGGTGAACCCACTGTTGGTATTTAGCCCCCCCTTTGCTCAATCCTAGATCCGCCCCTGCATACAACTACTTCCAAAACTGAATTTATCAAGTTTTGTGTAAATATAAAATTTAAAAAAATAAGTGTATAATGCAATTTTATTTTAAGCCTAATACACATGAGCCTATAAATGTTTTAGTGACGAGTAAAATTCAATAAATCTTTCAATGTAGCTGAGAAAATACAATAAAAGATGTATCTTTTATTTTTGTTAGAATGAGAAAATAATTCAAAAATTCCCCACAAAATTTAGAATTTTGAGAGGTGTAAACTTTAAGGTGGAAGACAAAAGACTGTCCGCACCAGGTGATGCTGGTCTTACTAATGCCACTGACTGTGTGCCATATCTTCCTGCTGCTCAATAATTCACCATATTATGAACCTGTTTAGAATTCATGTTTAAGACTGTACAAGAATTAATATTCGATTTATTTATTTACCTAACATAGGTTTGTATTTTTGAAATGTCTATGCCAGAAAACAATAATAGGCTAAGCTAAAGTAATTTTTTTGAAGATACTTTTAAATTACATCTATTTTTTATTTCAGTAAATTCAGGCACAAATTCTTTGTCAAAATTGTTTTAAGTATTAGAAAAATAGAATTTGTATGGGTCAAGTGTATAATGGGAGAAGTTGTTATTCGAACCAACAAATATCTTTTATATATTTTTATGTTGTAATCATTCAATCTTGTAAAATCAGTTCAAGCGCAATCAGTGATGTAGACAGCAATGTATACACTGTATCCTTATAAATTATTTCTCAAATGAGTTTTTTTTCTCACTAAGCGATATCTTCCTTAATTCTTCATCAAAATTATTTATTCAAGCATCATTTTAAAGCTGTTTTCCCCGTGATTGACACAAAATATACAAACAGCTTAAAATTCATGTTTTCGTTACAAAAATTTATTTAAAAAACTTGTATATTATACTTCATATGCTTCCTAATGAAAGGCGCCATCTATTAATAATCTGTTTAACTAACATGACAACTGTTAGTTTGATTGTTTACATTCCATACGCAAGTGTTATAAACTGTTATTTTATAAACCAATATAAAAATAAATAAATGTAATTAACTGAACTAAATCAACGTATTAAACCAGGTAAGTACTCCTAACTTGCTAAATATTCTCACGGGTCAGCTAGTATAGTATCATATTTAATATTATGATGTCACAAAATACAGGTGACTATTTTAAGTGTGCCGCCATTGGTATATCAGAAGCGACAAGATTTACAGGAAACTTTAAATTTGGGACTTCACCTACTTTTAAGTGGACATTAAAAATATGAACCCAAATAAAAAAGTAATATGACCATAAAAAGTAAAACCCAAATCCGTCATACAAAATAGGGGTTTCTATAAGAAATTTGAAAGTTGGCCGCCATATTGGAAAATGGTGGCATATTTTCGAAATTTCAAATTCATGTTTTTAATGGCCACTAAAAAGTAAGTGAAGTCCCCCATTTTAAGTTTCCTGTAAATCTTGTCGCTTCTGATATACCAATGGCGGCACACGTAACTAACATAGTCACCCTGTATATTAAGATTGAGATTAAGTAACCAATGCATTCTAAATAGTGATATCACTGTTATTATTTTCTTCTTTAGGGGGAAAACCACAATTATTTAACCAGTAAAGAAAGGTGTACAAGTATTTTTGTAAATGTACACACGTTTTATTGATTTATACTAAAATATTAACAAAAAGTACTGATATAATATATCAATAATAATATAATATATATAATATAATATTATACTAAAATGTGTTTTAAAGGGTTTTAAACGAATATAAACAAATTCATTATTTTTTTCCTTTCGCTTAGGACATAAAAGTATAAGTTCTTTTAAATGTATTCTATGTTAAAGGTTTATTTACAAATTGTGTAATAACACCATTTGACCATTTGACAGGGGCGGCTCCAGGGGGGGCCATGGGGGCCATGCCCCCCCCCCCCCCCGAGAGCTCAGAATTTTTTTTTGCATTTCAAATGCATCCATGTGTATATAATATTATTTATGAACCAATATCGGAAAAGCCATTTAGAAACAAGATTAGCAAAGACAAAACTTAATTCTTTATTTCTATATCATATTCACTTATATACAAGCAGACCTCGTTATAATCTCCTTCATTAGATTTGAAGAAAGCTTCTGATGTGATTCTTTTTCTGTTTTACAATCAAAGCGAAAAGAATGTGATGTTGTATTTGCAAATATTTTTATTGAAGTGAGAAATTTACGTTCGGATTTAGAAGTTGATGTAAAAATGCCACGATTAGCTGGGGTCCAAATAAATCGACCAAAATATGCAACATCTGATCCGGAGGATTTCTTTAAAAAATTCCATATACATTCCTCTCCTAGACAACATTGTTCTTGACCTTAAGTCTCGTTTTCCTAAGGACACAGTAGAATGTTTCGGACTTCAACTGCTAATGCCAACAAGCATCGTGAGAGAACCTGGGCCACCTCACCAGTCTGAGCCGATACAAGAGAAACTATGTGCACTGACGAACAAATTTTCACCGATACTCGGTCTAGAAAGCAGTCAAGTCCAAGTCCAAGCTGAATTCGACTTATGGAAAGCTAAATGGATTAGAGAAAAACCGGCTGGTGTAAAACTGCGGAATACAGCACTTGATGCATTAGAAGCTTGCGACGCAGATATTTTCCCAGCAATAAATTCTTTATTAAAGCTATTGTGTACTTTGCCAGTAAGTGTAGCGTCTGCTGAAAGATCATTCTCCACGCTGCGTCGGCTGAAGACGTGGTTAAGGTCGAGGATGGGTGAAGAAAGACTAAGTGGACTATGTTTACTTCATACATACAGAGATGTAGAGGTAGATGTTAACAAAGTTATTGATAGGTTTGCAACGTCTGGTAACAGAAGGTTGGATTTTGTTATTTAATTTGGAAATCATCGCAATTAAATAACTTAACTTATTGTGATGCAAGAACACGTCAATTATTTAACTCTTAATTCTCCATTATCAATACATATCTTTATTCATTTTCATATTTAATTTTCAATTCAACCAAATCAAAAATTTTATTTATAAGCTTGTATATATAACTGAATCTTAGTTTCTTAAGGTTAGTTTTTATGTTTATTGATATAATTTTATTTTGTATGTTTATGAATCTAATTTTTTTATGCCTATGAATGTATTTTTTATGTTATTTTTTAGGCTTACAAAGTTAGTTAATTTGTTTTAGTTTATTAATAAAATGTTGAAACTTATTTCGTTATTAAGATGAAAACATTACTTGTGGCATAAATAAAACATTGAACGTTTATTCTGAAAGTGATACTTATTTCCTGTTTGTGTGGATTGAAATAGTTTCATAACTACCTAGACCATAGAGTAAGTAATTGATCTGTTAAAATACTTTCTAGCATTCTATATTTTGAACGATAACATATTAGGCTGAACTAAACGTACAATCATAACAAAGTTGAAGTACATTTATGTTACAGTAATATATAAAACAACATTCTTTAATCATGAAATTATTAAAATCTATAACAAAGTGTTAATAAAATCATTTGGGGGGGGGGGGGTGACTAAAAGTTCCAATCAAACTTTCCCGTACATGGCCCCTCCCGAGAAACTGTCCTGGAGCCGCCCCTGCCATTTGATTCGAAATTATAGGCATAGTTTATAATAATTGCTGTATATTATGTAGGGTATACTAACTATATCACAAGGAATGGAATTTTAAGGTGAGCATGTTCTGGAATAATAAATTGCAGAGGAAATTATAAATTATAATTATATTCAGGTATATTGTTTATTTACAAACTATCACTGTTATAATTTTTATTAAAAGTAGACCCTACTTACTATGAGCTTTCTGTATATTCAACAGATTTCTTGATGCATTGGCTAGAATGTTAACAGTGTAAAACCAACTACAAAAAAGTTAATTGTCTTGTTAATTTTAAAAATCTGTTTAACAATACTATACCCATTGGGAGAGGAGTTTTTCTTTTCCTTCCACTTTCTATCAAATTTTGATGAGCAAATGTCAATTTTGATTTTACCATGTAAAATGGTTTTGAAAAGGAGCAAACATGATGAAAACCTTACAAGAAAAAAAATTATCGGACACTTTAAGTAACTATTTGACTAAGTTATGTAAAAAAACTAGTTTTACTTATTAATTATTCTATTATTTTTATAAAATTGTTAATAACGAGAAACTTGAAACTAAATAAACTGTTATGAAACATCCTTCCAAATGTAGACCTATGTATCACAAAAATTTTTCATAATATATTATACAATATTTAGACTAAGGAAAGTGTATTTTTACAGATCTATACAATCCAGTTATTTTAAAGATACAAGATTCCGGAGCGTACAAAGAAGAGGAAGTGAGAGAGGCTATTATAGAGTGAGGAGGAAGCATGAAGAATGGACATGAGGAGTCAGTCATTCAATACAAGTCTTTAATTTGCTAACTAACTTAGAAAAACTTTTTCTGGAATTTTATGTAGGCGATTTTAATAAATTAAATTCTAGTATTTACACTTGAGATGTATCAAGTTGTGTGGCTGTCAGTGTAAAATAACTGAACTAACTTTACTTTAAACAATCTGGGCATTTCGATTGACCAAAGCCATTCCATTTGACCTGCATTGCTTATTGCCCTTCTCAATGTTTTCCTTTAACAATTCTAATTCTCTAATTCTGGAATCGATGACTTTGTACTTATGTGTCGCTAAAGATCGATAAAAATGAATCATAAAAGTGATGATTATTATAAAAACCGGTATAACGATGATACAAGCGGACCAGGCTGCAGTTCTCGAGTGTTTGTTAAGCGTGATGTAACATAATAAGGCAAACTCGCACAAAAACAACAAAAATCCAAGGAAAGTGGAGAACGCCCAAGTTGTCTCTATATACCAATGTAGACGTTCGTGAGGAATTTTTTGCACTAGAGTAATGGAGTGAAGGTTGCAAATTGCATCAAAATTAGGTAAGATAATCGTGCTAATCATGAGACCTAACATATTTACAGAGACCAGAAGGGTCGTGCAGACGACATACGCTACCACAATATCGGTTACTTCAGCCTTGTTGGTGTCACCGCCAAGCTTTACTTCAGCCATTGCTATCTGAAACATTCATTGCATTACGTCACTGACAAGTTCAAACAGATGTTTCAATATTTTTAACAGATCAATACAGAAGAAATAAGAATCTTGAAAATTGTTAAAACAGAAGAATATTGGACTATTTGAAATGCTAATAAGAACATGAAACTTGTGCGAGGAAAATTCAAGTCAAATAGTACGTTGGATTATAACTATTGTTTAAACATTACATCAAAACATCAAAGTATTATTTAGTCGAAGGTGGTGAGAGGAAATCCTACAACACTAGTGAAAATGTTTGACTTTACTACTCCATATTTCTTATCTGGTACATTATACATAAATATTCTTTATAGAAACAGCCAACTAGTCCACGTAGTGGAAAGCAACATATTTTAGTAGGGTTAGCACAGTGTTTCCCAACCGGTGGTCTGTGGACCAAAGGTGGTCCGGGAGAGTCCAGTGACTACTTATAAAAAAGTAATATTTTCTTAGTATTAAATCAAAATTATGATTTTCGTTGAACAAGATTAGGTAAATACATTCCTCTTGATGAATATCAGATATGCATTGAATTATCTTTAACATAATAATTATTAGAATATACTGTAACAAAATTATAATAATTTATGTATCATGTAGAAAACGAGCTTTCAATAACATTATAACAGGTGAACAATTCGTGGCTAGGTCTACGGGCGTCGCACAGACAGTCTGCAGTCAGTGATCACGTGATTGTGCCGTGTACAGTCACGTGATGTCTGGCTGAGCTGTTAAAAACAGTCAAACCGGCAACGTCTACTTCTATTTAGTTTCTTAGTTGCTCACTAATCAGTTTCAGTCAGCACTTTATAGCGGCGAGTCTAGCAGAGCAGTGCGGCTTGTGCGTAGTTGTGCTGTGTTTAATAACATTGTGTGATATTATTGTCTGTACTTATTTATTCGTACTTTTCCCATTGAAAATGCCTCCAAAACGGAAGTACGTCAGTGATTATATCAAGTTCGGATTCACGGAAATCAAGGTAAATAAAGAGATTAGACCTCAGTACGTGATTTATGCCGCTGTTCTCAGCAATGAAGCCTTGAGGCCTGCAAAGTTAGAACGTTATTTAAAGACAAATCATGATAACATAAGAATTCTTTGCTGGAAAATGAGAAAACTTAAAGAAAATTAAACTAGGAAAAACAGGTTCTCTCTGCTTCATTTGAAATTTCTTATTTAATCGCCAAGGCGAAGAAACCCCACGTGATTAGAGAAACACTAGTAAAGCAATATTTCATCAAAGCAGCCGAACAGGTTTTAGGAATTGAAGCTTCTAGGAAAATGCAAGATATTTCTTTATCCAACAATACAGTGAAGGCACGAATTGATACCATGTCCACTGACATTGAGAACCATTTAAAAATTGAGGCGAAATTAAAAAATTTCCCTATTTTAGTTTGCAGTGTGATGAGAGTACCGATGTTATTTGGGAGAAGAGAACAAAATAAAAGAAGAATTTTTAATATCTCAAGAGTTGGAAACAACAACAAAAGGAAAAGACGTCATGAAAATCATTTTTGATTACTTTGAGAAGCATGACTTGAGTGGAAAAAGCTAGCAGGATTTTATACCGATGAAGCACCTGCTATGCTGGGATCACGTTCAGGACTAGGAACATTAGTGAAGGAGAACTACCCTGATACAGTTACAATGCACTGTATAATTCACCGTCAAGCATTAGCATCGAAAACCATACCAGAAGACTTATTGAATGCCATGAAATTGGCCATAAAGATGGTGAACTCTGTTGAAGGTAGTGCAAAACACACACATATTTTCAAAAAGTTGTGCGCAGAAGTAGACTTCGACATTACTTATCATAGAGAGGTACATTGGCTGTCAAAAGGCAATATGTTGGCACGCTCATATGAATTGAGAGAGGAAGTAAAAGTATTTTTTATTGAGACTAAAATGCAACATTTCTTAAAACAACTGTGTGAACCAAACTTTGAGATTCAACTCGCTTATCTAGTGGATACTTTTGCTTGAAGCTATTAAACTTACAACTTCAAGGTTCTGGAAACGAAAATTTGGAAGGTGTTGGTAATATATTTGCATTCGAGGACAAACTTTGTGTGTTTTTTTGTAAGATTGATCTCTGGATAGGCAAAGTTTCATATCGTCTGCAAGTTTAAGCTCTTGCTAACAACGAGGATTGTGCTGTTGTTACAGACCAGGTGCAGCATAACATACTAAGCCACTTAGGCACCTTCAAAAGTGAATTTGCTCGTTATTTCCTAGAATATGGAAGCAGTGAGACACAATCTTTGAAAATGCTTATTAGATATCCTTTCAATGTCAAGCCTTCCTGACCTTCCTGATAATATTCAAGAGGAGATTATCGAACTTCAAAATGAAAGTAGCTTCAAGGACTCGTTTGAATCTGGTCTAAAGCTAGAAGAGTTGTGGTGTAAGAAAGCCCTGGCCTTCCCCAAGTTTCGGCAAGTACCTTTGTGGTATCTCATGTTGTTTTCAACCACTTTTTTGTATGAGTAGGGGTTCTCCACTTTATTGTTAATTAAAAATAAACAATGCAATCAGCTAAGTGCAAGCAGTGACTTGAGACCAGCTAGAAGAGCCTAAGTCGTAGAATTCCTCAGCTTGTTAAAAACATTCGTGCACAGAAATCAATTGAAGAAATGAAGGTAAATTTCCATTATTTTTTTCAACTAAGTAAATTTTGTATTCTTTATTTCATTAAAAGACAATTAAAGTACTCTTTACTTTTTGTGATGTACAATGTAGCTTAGGCCTACGTTCTGAAAATCACAATTTATATGTTTGTAATATTGTTAATTATGATAGTTTGTTAATTAATTAATAATAATAGTTTCTTTTTGAAAATTGTTTTATTTAATCATCTTTGAATTCGGTTACAACTGCTAAGATATATGTAATAATGTAATGGGTGGTCCGTGGTAATTCACTTTCAGGCTAAGTGGGCCGCAGACATCTGTGAGTGGGAACCACTGGGTTAGCAGATATAGTCTAAAGCAGTGTTTTTCAACCTGTGGGTCGCGACTCCTTGGGGAGTCGCGAGAGGTCGAGAAAACTTCAGTTTTTTTTATACAACATATAATTTGTGAGACTTAAATAAAAAGTCGATAAGAGTTAAAATTATTATATTTAACAAAATTTCCATATAATCAATCATACAAGTCAGAAAAATGCTAGTTTAAAACATGTTATTGCAAAAAATAACAGTTGAGTAAAGAAAAAGAAAAATTTTAAGTGTTTTTTTAAATTTCACATAGTATTAAGCCTAACAACCTATATACAAAAATTATCACATGCAAATGTTATGTAAAAGACAAATACTTACATAACAAGGACAAAAATGTTTTTAATAACTTTTATCAATAAAAAAATTCTGAAAATCGGTCTTGTACAAGTGTACAATGTACACCGACCACACTCACAATGTCACAAATTTGTACCACACTCACTCTGGGTTATGAAAACATTAACTAAATGATACTCTTTATGTTATTTACACAAACTCATGAACAAGAAATAAAACCTTCGAGTACTCGTTCATTTTAATGTGAAGGTTGCGCTTGAGTTTGTTCAATTAATTTCTCCCATCCTGGATCCGTTTTTGCCACATTAAGTATTAAATCGTTTTCCAAATTTAAGCGATTTCTTAGTTTACATTTTATTTGCGCCATTGATGAAAATGCCAACTCGCACAAGTACGAGGTAGAAAATGGAATCAAACACTTCAAAGCCTCGGTTGTTAATTCCGTGTATTCTGTTTTTCTTTTTAACCAAAACGTATCCAAATTTTCAGACTTGAATTCCAAGTGTAACATCCCATCGGCAGATAGTTCCAGCAGATTCTCTTTGAGCTTAGTTGCTAAATTTGCCTCGTTTATAGCTGCATTTAAAAACGGATTTAAGATCCATCTTTACCCAGTGTTATCCGATATCTCTTGCAGTGAGAAGTAATGACACAATTCTTTCTTCAAATTATGTAACACCATTTTCATACCAGATATATATGAGTTGATGTTGATCTCGCTTACAACTTCTTCAATGAAAGACTGTGTGGACGAAAATGAATCAAAGTTCTTTTGCTGTTATGATATTTTCATCACGCCCTTGAAGACTTTTATTTAAGTCATTTAAATGTTCAAATAAGTCAGAAAGAAAAGCCAATTTTAAAAGGAATTCCGGGTCAGAAATGAATTCAGAGTAATGTGACTTGGCTTGCTGTAAATATACTAATAGTTCAGCGCGAAGTTCCATAACTCTGGTCAGTAATTTGCCTTTTGATAACCACCTAACCTCTGTATGGTAAAGCAAATTGCG
The DNA here is from genome assembly GCA_018207615.1 of Philaenus spumarius. NCBI lineage: Eukaryota > Metazoa > Arthropoda > Insecta > Hemiptera > Aphrophoridae > Philaenus > Philaenus spumarius. Next base: position 479,590 of record JAGFPH010000510.1, read on the forward strand.
GTGTACTGTCCCCATATCTTCACAAATGATTCGAAACAATCGTGTCTGCAACGCTTTTCCTTTAATAGAATTTACAATGTTAATAATACTATTAAGAACTTGACTGTATTCTTGTGGTAATGATTTGGCTGCAAGAGCTTGGCGATGGAGAAAGAAATGCATCAAACAAGCGTTTGGCATCTGTTCTTTCAGTCTAGCAATAAATCCACTTTTCGCACCAGTCATGGCTTTTGCTCCGTCACTACAAAATAGCAATGCATTTTTGTGCCCAATCGATATTCATATCTTGCGTAGCTTCAAGGAACATGTTATGCAAGCATTGACCTGTAGTATTTTTGGGAAGTGCCTTGCAAAATAGTATTTCTTCCATTATTATTTCATTGGATTCAAAACGCACAAAAGCTACAAATTGCGCACAACCCGCAATATCCGTTGATTCATCAAATTGTAAGGATATAAAAGAACTTTTCTTTATTTTTTCTATGACTTGATCACGAACATCAGTCGCCATATTGCTTATCCTGCGTTGAATGGTATTGTCAGAGAGAGGTATACTTTGAGCTTTTCGACCTCTTGCTTGCCAAACATAATCTCTGCTATATCTAAAGCCGCTGGTAAAATCAAATTTTCGGCAATACTGTGAGGTTGCCCTGCTTTAGCCACACGAAAAGCTACTCGATAACTAGTGAGCAACGCTTTCTCATTTAGGTTGGACATTTGTCATACAGCAGTTTTTTGATGTTCAAGAGCTTTTAATTTTCGCTCAAAAAATTCCACGGGTTATTTTTTTCATTAGGATATTTTGTGTTTAGGTGGCGTACCAACTTCGATGGCTTCATGCTTTCTCTTGACAAAATTTCAAAGCAAATTACGCACTGCAGTTTACTGTCAATCACAGTAAACCCAAATTTCAAGTAGTTGTCGTCATAAAGACGTTTTTTCTTTATTCCACTACTCCCACTAGACGTTGATGGTTCTGATGATCTTTTCAGGAATTTATCCATTTTCAATTATAACAACTCAAATAAATACGTACCGTAAAACAAGTGGTTCGCGCTCTTCAAACAACTAAACAGCAGACATGACCACGCGTGACTTACGCTCACAAATCAGTCTATAATTACTCCAATTCCAAGGCACCTTACAGTCCACATAACAGCGAAACACATACAGTCGCTGTCTTGCATCAAACTGCCATGGCCGCGGTCGACCACCGTATTTATAGGCCAGCGCATTCTCGCTAGAATTATCTCGAAGCGTAAAGAAACGTCTCAAAACTTGTGGATCTTTCGTGGACTACCAGCGCCATCTGTTGCTAACATCCGGAACCTGCACTAGTTCTTAGTGTTACCAACAGATGGCGCTGGGAGTCTAGGCCTTAACGATATATTTTATTTATTTATATACATCTAATATGTTTGTATTTGTTTGTTAGTTATCAATTGGCCACGTATTCAATTTAAAATTATATGTTTTACGCACTTAATACGTAATTATATGTTTATATCAGACTAGGGGCTCTGCCCCTGGACGCTTCGCGTCCCAACCCCGCCTCAGATGGCTGCTTCGCTTCGCTGGCAGTTGGAAAATTCTCTAAAGAATCTCGTTAATCTTTGGCTCGTTTGTGCATAGGTGACCGAGCACAAATCAGCTGTTTTATTTAGCAGCTGACTCAAGCTCATTAAACATTACCGGAGCTCTTTCTCGGGTTAATAGCGGCTAAATGGATGATTAAATCTTGATTCTGACGGAAAACCACTTCTTTGAAATTTAATTTTCTACAACTTTTGTATTTAACATTTTTTTGCTATCTCTTACCGTTTTCTTACTAAATGCGCTCAAAGTGGGAAAATGAAGAAATTGAAAAATTCGAAAAAATCTTTCCCGCCCAAAACGTGCTTCCAAAATAAAAAATACTAAATTCTGGCAATTTTCCCAAAAGTTTCTCGTCGAGAGCTTTAATTCAAGTATAAGGTTGAGGGGGGTCCGATACCGGGAAGTGCCTAATAATTAATGTCAGTGAATCAGTGAAACCGGCTAGCTTTAAGAACGTTGGGCGGAGCTTCCCTTCTCGGATGAATAGTGGCTAAATGGATGATTGGATCTTAAATCTGATAAAAAATCGTTAGTCTGAAATTAAATTTTCTACAACTATTGTATTTAACATTTTTTGCTATCTCTTACCGTTTTCTTACAAAACGCGCTCAAAGTGGGAAAATTAAGAAATTTTAAAAATTGAAAAAATCTTTCCCGCCTAAAAGGTGCTTCCAAAATAAAAAAATATTAAATTCTGGCAATTTTCCCAAACGTTTCTCGTCGAGAGCTTTAATTCAAGTATAAGGTTGAGGGGAGTCCGATTACGGGAAGTGCCTAATAATTAATGTCAATGAATCAGTGTTACCGTCTAGCTTTATATAAATAGATTGCAAATAACGCAAAAGACTAAAATTTTTGTAAGTATTACATATTTTTAACATACATGGCAAAAAGGATTAGGTGGTCGTGAAATATTTTTTGATACTAGGGGGGTCGTGTCATGAAAAAGGTTGAAAAACACTGGTCTAAAGGATCGTAACCTCCTTATAATGTTTTGTAAAATGGTGGCAAAAACAGAAGCAACAAAATCAATTGTTATTATGATGAAAAAAGACAATGTCTAACTGTGAATTAAAAAAAACTATAATAATTTTTATTAAATTTACTCAATATCATTAAACTCAATAGTCTGATAAATGCTCCAATACCCCAGGCAGATTTGTTATGATGAGGGTATATTAGTTTAAGTTCTGTTGAGGTTATTGTGAACTTTACTTGTTAACAAATATTTTCTAAAGCCTTATAAGTTTTTAATTAAAATAGACAAAAGTATCCAAGTGGTTGTTTTAATTATTTTTTAAATTGGTGTAGTAAGTATATTTATTAATAACTTAAGTGTTAAATAATAATATGATAGTACCAAAACTTTTTGTATTAGATGTCTAAAGATGATGTTTTCCGTGATTTATATATTACAAAATTTATAATTGTTGGTTTTGATTCACTAAAAACTACAATTTACTTTTAACAAGTTTGAATCGAGACACCAGTATTTTATGCCAACGCCAACGTTTGAATCACCCGCTCCGTAAATAACCAGTAAAACACCAGTAATTGCATTTGAATTTTTCATTTTGTTCAGTGCTTAAAGAGGAGTCACTTTTATTGTGAAAAAAGTGAGCAATTAATAATCTATGCTAATGAGGCAATTGTAACATTATTAGTCCTTCTGTCCTTATCCAGTAATGTAATTGTCACTAACTTCTGTAAGTATTAAACTTACACAAGAGTTATTTCCATTAGCTATTAATAAGAATCAAACAAAAGTAAAATAATATTTTCTCCTCATACTACACAACATATAAAATATAACAAATCCACATTGGTAGTTATTGTTTTTATATGCTATTATTTAGATTTGTGAATTACTGGTGTTTACCATTTTGTTGGTATTGGAGGTTATATTGTGTTTTGTCAAAATTATGGTTTATTGTTGGTATGAAATTAAGCTTATTAAACCGTTGGTAGTTCTCTTTTAATTTGTGAAAATAAGACATTTTAAGTGCTGAAGGTACTAAATCATCTTTGGTTACATTCTAATTCCTGTCAAATATTTAAGCCTAAATATCTAATGTTATAACTGCACTCAAATTGTACTGCTAAACTAGAAAATGTGAAACTAAAAGTTCAATAAAACTCATGTAAAAGTTACCATGAGAAAACCAAATTAACAGTAATTATCTAAATTAAACATTGAAGGGGCTTAAAACATCAAAAATCCTTTTCGGCTTGGCCTACAGGTAAAGGTAGATTTAAAGTTCCCATTTAATTCTATATTAATAGACCAGTCAAAAGTGATTTTTTTTATGGAGAAAAATGATTGAACTCGCGTCACCGTCATTGTCATCGCACGGACATACTTTTTTTGCTTGAAGAAAAATGATTAAACTCGCATCACCATCATTGTCATCGCACGGACACACATTTTTTGCAAGTAGAAAAATTATTGAACTCTCATCCCCGTCATCGTCATCGCACGGACACACTTTTTTTAAGGCTCCCTCGCAACTCTGCAAATATTTAAAGTTACACCGCATCATCTCCGCAATTATTTAAGACACAGTTGCATTCCCACATTTTTTTAAGGCTCCGACTCATATCCAAAATCATTTAAGGCTCCCGAACACCTCCGCAATTATTTGAATCAATACATTTATTTGTTTGTCGCCATTCCGAATATTGATATAATAAATATATATTTTGACTTACCGTCTACAATATTAAATTTACTGTGGTTTATACAACGGAAGTTTCAGCTATTCAGCCATTATCAAGTATTTTGTTTTTTTATAGCAGGATATGCTTTGTCGCTTAACACAAAATACTCATTACAGTACACTAACACAACACAACAATAAATAACACGATACATTATTTAAAAAGTTAAAACAGAGTCAATTCAAAAAACTTCACTGGTTGGGCCCAACATTCCGATACGTACTGCGGACGATGGTCAATCACACTAATTGATGGAGGAGGTTGCTTATCTTCAACAACGTATCGAACAATGCGTTGGAATTGAAGTTTAGTTTTTCATTTAATAAAATATTATTATCGATTTTATGATTCTTGTATATCTCGAATTGCTTAAAGGAATTCATAAAACGGCCCTTTTTACAAAGGTGTAATATTTTAAGTGAGCCTTCAATACAAGGATATCCATGGTCGGCCTAAATAAGGTGTTCTGTGAATTTGGATTCTGACTTTGTTAAGTTTGCAATTTGTTTGGAGGATGAAATATGTTCTTGAAATCTTTTTTTGAAAGATCTCCCTGTCAGTCCTATATATTTCTTTGGACAGTTACTGCATGATAGTTCATAAATTCCGTACCCTTCAAATTTATCAATGTGGAATATCTTTTTTGGGGGGTTTATGAGGCTCTTTACGACCGACCGGCAAAAGCAACAATTTTAAGGAGGTGCGCACACTGCACTGACTGGTACGACCGACCGGTACGGCAAAAGCAACAATTTTAAGAAGGTGCGCACACTGCACCAACCGTTACGACTAATGACATATTTTACATAGTGCTACCATGTGACTGGCAAGAGAGGAAGCCATTTGTAACTTCTCATCCAACCCCCCCCCCCCCCCTCCCCCAAGACCAAAGTTGCATCTCAGATGCTCGCATCCGTTTTCAGATATGCCCATTGAAGAATACAAGGCGTCGTACGACTGTATTTCAATTATTTACAGAATTAAGTGAAAAATTGCTTATCGATAAAGTTTTTTCTCACCACGGAAGTTACGGCGGGTTAAACTTATATGCGTTACAAAAAGTTCGAAAATATATTTGGGCAGTCTGTTGTAAATATACAGCTATTTAAATACAATGTATATCAAATTTATTGTTTTCAACGCAATATCAAATTTATTTGTAGATTATATATGAATTATGTTAATCTATAAATTGTCAACAATTGCAAACTTGCTTCTTAGTAATTTATTTCCATGTTAATATTAAGTTTGTGTTTTTAAAATAATTTGTTGTTTTTATATTAAAAAATGTTTGATTTGGCTATTTCATTTCACACTTGTATGTAGATATGATTGATTTATTTACAAAAAGACCAAACAAAATCAGGTGTCACGCAAAGTACATCAATTAATTTTAGACATATGCATATGTTATAATGTTAGTCTATACAAATAAATACTTAAATAACACTTAAGCTTACCATAGCAAAGCCTGAGAGTATTGCAGATGTTTTACTGGAAACCTTTAGTTTGGCACGACTAAGATGTAGTTTGCTCCACGACAAGTGCGTAGGAGAATTAAATCTTTCACAAGAGGAAAACATCTTCTGTGGATTAAACAACAAGTATTACTTTGTGTCAAATATTTACCGGACACTAACATTAGGACTACAAACCAAACTTTCTTCATCTTAATGCATAATATTATACTAAAATACCTAAATGTTATAGGATCATAATTCATAAAGATATCGAGCTCAAATTGGACATAATTATGAATATTCCTAGCCCACTTGTGTTCTATTGGTTAGTAGCCTACTTGTAAATGTGAGTTAGTACAATAGTATTTTCAATGCAATGTTCAACTAAGAAAATAGTATGTAGACCTACACATTTTTATTATTTCAGTTACTACCTAACAAACAACCATACTTATTCCTGCCAGTCTGCAACACTAAAGAGCACCGGCAAACCATTAAATGTCCATTAAATCCACCATAAAATCATTGTATTTTATGTATTGTAAACTTATAAAAATATTTTTTACAAATTACAACAAAAATTTTGATAACTGTTTAAATAATTATGCCTCATGTTATGCTTGTGAATACCAACACTGGCATAGAATTACAAGTTTTGGCTGAGACTTTAACACATGCGATTAGGCTGCAATAAGAAACCGTTCATAGTCTGTGTTGCATTCAGTCTAATAAACAAACTAATGGTAAATTCAAACCAACAACTAATGTAAGGGGCCAGTCAGACTGAATGATTCGTTCCTAAAATATAAGACATGAACTGACCTAAGAAATCTTATTTATTTATGTTTATGACTTATTTTGAGACTTTAACATAATTCTATTACATTATTTGATGTGTCTAAGAATGATAAGTCATGAAAGTGAACCAGGAAATAGAACTTTTTAATTTGCACAACTAATTGCAATTGTTAATCTAAGGCAACAATTACATTAGAACAAGTCAAAAATCAAACTTTCATAAAACGAGTTTTACAAGAAATATTATTAAATCTTAACTGGACTTATCATATCTGAACTGGTCTACAGCTAGGTCCACACTCTTGCGCTTTCAATTTCCCTTTCATCTTCAACATGACGCACTGTGGAGGGAACGTGTGGCAAGCGTAGAGGCATGCCTCTTCCCCCCGTAAAATTCTCAGAAGTCGATAGTGCATGCCTTATTGCAAGTGAATCCAATACCTTTGGATTTTCTTGCCTCATTCCGTTCGTCTTTTTGTTTGAAGTAGTCATAATGTCGTAGTCTTTAGAAGCAATTTTAAATATTTTTGAAGAGAACATACTACTACCGGAGTTGTGGGATGTTAACCACTCTGGTTACACAAACAAAATTGTTAGCCGCGGTAATCTTAAGTTGTTGGCCGACAACAACCAATTAACTTTTGAAAAAGTGAAAACTAAAACAAAAAGCTTGCGATCGTATTTTTCCAAAGAGCACGCAAAAGTGAAAAAAAGGAAATGGGTTCTGCTGCGGAAAATGTGTACAAATCACCGTGGTTTGTATCCATCTCTGATATATATATATATGCATTTACAAATCTCTGGTATCCAGAAACCTTAAGTAATCGCCAGCATAATTTCAGGAGAAACAGAATTTCGAAGCAAGCTTTTTTTTTAATTGCCGGCTCAATCATGGTCAACAGTTCATGAAAGTTTCCCTCCGACATTCTAGTACAATTCCTAAACATTACCTACGTGAAGTTCCATTAACAATTCTTCATTCATTTTTCTCAAAATATGTTTTGTCCAGATCGCTCGTCGACGTTATTTTTTTCTCCTGTTACTCCACGAAATCACAATGCAAGCAGAACTAATCGCAATAAGCAAACAAGAGGAAAGATGGAACACTTTTTCGAGACTTCGGCTAGTGTTTTTTTTTTAATACTAAAAAATGTGACATTTTTGTCACGCACTTCACGTTGCTGTCATGCTACAAAAGCTCAAAAGCTTTTCAACTCTCTGCAATAAAATTACGAAGATTTTGGCACCACCAGAAATTTTCTACGACGTCTGTGAGTGCATATATTGTGTCCACAGACAGACACACCGGCACAAAATTTTGTATTGCTTTATCTTTAGGGACCTCAAAAAGTTGAGAAAAGTCATAAAAAGGGTGGTAAATTTGTTGGAACTTTCGCATGATTTCAATACATTGGCATTTTCATGCGAGCCGAAGTAACACGCGTCCAACTTTTTCAACTTGTGAAAAATGAACTATTGAGGAAGTGTGGACAACAAATTGAATGCATCTAGAGGCATGCCGCAAGGCATGCGCGAAAGGAAAGATGAAACGCAAGTTGAAGATGAAAGGGAAAGCACATGAGTGTGTTATCATCTAAGAAAGTTTCTGATGACTGTGTTTCATGTGTTTCATCATGAATGACTCATTCTGTAATCTAATAAAATCACTCATGGTTGGTAGGACCTGAACTCAAAGATTGATTTGATTAACATTAACAGACTGTCATTTTGCCCTTTATTTATAAATATTACCATTATGTTAGTTACAAATTATTTATTGTGCACATATATATATTGGACATTTATTTACATCATTTAACATTAAAATAATCTATCTTGGGTTATTGGTTCTTTGGCCCAATACTTTGTATACATTTATTCTAACCTTAAAATAGAAATAATAAAAACAACTAATTATATATAATTTTAATTTTTGTTAAGTACCGGCATACAAAAAAACCAATATTAACATTTAAATGTCTACAATCCAAATAAATCAATTTTATTTAAATTTATATAAACAAATTTACTCTGAGTTTATTTTTCTCACAAAGTATTATTTATGGGCTTAGTGTTATTCTAGGCCTACCTTATATTAGTCCAGTCCACAGGGTCAAAAAAGGCTGTGAGGTGGAAAGATTTATAAAAGTTTTTTTCTCACTTCATTCTTATGTTTTCAAGGGTGCTGAACGCAAATCTGATGTTTGCCAACAAAATTTCCTTGAGTTTATCTGAGAAACTTACAAAAAACCACGAAATTATCGCAACTTTTTCCAGTTTTTTCCTTATAACTCGAAAAATACGCATCATATTGCTCAAAAAATGGTTCTATTGTTTTTTAAAGGAGATTAAATTCTGCGTCGAATGACACCTCAAGCTTATAATTCGGTTCAGTAGCACGGTCAGAATCGTAAGTTGAAAATCGGTAATTTTCCATCTTGGCGCAGAATTAAAATTACACTAGTTTGCAAGCGCTCATATCTTCGGGAAAACTACTCTAATATAGTCAAGAATGAAAGTTGTAGAGAATTTAATTATATTTTCAGAAAGCACCACAAATTCTATTTTCTGGCTATTTTCAAGGGTGATACACTCAAAAAAACAAAAATAGTCATAATCATAGTTGTATTAGTGGCTATAAAGTGTATTTTGATGGAATTGATTATTGTTCGCGTCATTTGGTCTATACAGTATACCGTAAAGGCCTCACTTATAGAGTCCTCTTTTTAATGTAAACCTACTGCCTAAAATCGTTCCTAGTATTTTAAAACTGTATCCACTACGTACCCGCGTACTTTCAACTATTTATACGTTTTATTACCGTGTTTCAAATCAGCAAGACTGCCGCCGTGTTTAAGAATTAATATTTGATTTGTATAAAGTACATGATATTTATGGGAAAAAGTACAAATAAATTAGTCTTGTTCTCAAATTCTTTTAATTAACACTACGCATACTTTCTATATATTAAACATTGAAAATTTCAGAAAAAGGTTTGTGTACAAAATTCACTTTTTTAGGAAATAATTCTACAACACTTCACAGACTATATTAATCAGTGTACAGTTTTTTGATTAATAAACATAAATAAATAACGGAACAGAACCAATTTTCTGCATATACTGTATATATATGTATTACTTACACCATAATATTGATTGTGTTTTTAGGTGGGCCGGTCCCGGCGGTAGCCTACTGCAATACCGGGGCAACCCATGACTGAGGTGGAGCAAGCCCCTAACACTCCGTCATTTTCCAAAAATCAGTTTAATATACTGGCCCTGCGATGGAGAGCTTATCAGATATTAAGCTGATAAGAACAGATATAAAACCCATTTATTGAATAATATTTAGATACATTCAGAGATTGTTTACAAAATATTTGACATAGTGGATATACATACAGAGAAAGTAATAATAAAGTTCAGAATGTCCAGTCAAATAGAAAGTTAACTTTTGTTTTAAATCCTAATATACACTCCACAGACACTATACATTTAACACAGAAATTTTAAATAAAATGTTGGTATAATTAATTTAAGCACAATGAAAATAACAAAACAAACAGAACTAGTCTGTGAACTATTTATGAAATGATTATTAAAATATTAACATAGAATGGCATGCACCAACATAATATATAGGAAAGAATACAATATTAATGAAGTTAAAATAATATTAGAGCAATGAAATTATTGAATAACCCTTAAAACTAAATGGTGCATGCCAACCCTCAATTAAAGTAGGGAACAAAGTTTAAAACGGTCGCCCAGGGATGCAAGCAATTTCCACTGTTTATTGAGAGTGACGTGAGATTTTTCTAGCAAATTGGCAAGACCGTAGTCTTGGTGTTAAGACAGCATCTGTTTTAAAACAATGGCTGCTTGTCTGAAACTAAAAATGACTTTATTGAAACTTTTAATGACTAAATTTGGAATAAATTTTGAGTGAGAATGAGATGGTGTATCGATGGAATACTCTGGGATTGACTACGAAAGTGTGTGGTGTTTAAGAATTGAGCTTGGGGTTTTGGATACTGAGGGCCGTACATAAGGGCCGTTTTCTTCTGACCTGCGGAGGTGCAGGATCAGTGATGATTTGTTTGATGTGAGTCTGTCGAGACCCTTCGGCTCTGTGTTTGACTCCTTTGTTAATTTTAGGATGAAGTCCTCGAGTGTGGGGATTTTGTGCCCTTGAGAGATGGTGACGTTCGATATGTACCATGGGGAGTTGGTGATCCAACGGAGAGTTTTGTTCTGGAAGGAATCCAACTTTTTCTTCCAAGAAACAGATAGTAGAGAGCAGTGGCGCACCCAGGGGGGGGCTTTGGGGGCTTAAGCCCCCCCCCCCCATGCATGGACCTTGGGTTAGCTATATTAATTTTTCACTTTTTTTAAATATAATAAATGTCAAACATAGATTGAATCAAAGAGTGCAAGCGTTTAGTAAAAAGTATTTAGGTCTACGTATACAGAAAGTACAACCACTGTGTAGTTTTTATAAAAATGTCTTAATTGAAAGTAGCGGAAACAACGAAAGCCTACTCAAAGCTGAGTTTGAATTGTGGCACAAAAGCTTCAAGACCCACACCAACATACCAAGTAATGCAATTTATTTGTTGAACTTATGTGACAAGGACTTGTTTCCTAATATACACACATTGTTGAGAATATTGTGTACTATCCCTGTGACTACAAGTACAGCTGAAAGGTCATTCTCTACATTACGTCGATTAAAGACCTATCTTAGAAATACCATGGGTACAAACAGACTGAGTGGCCTGGCAGCATTGAATATTCACCGGGAAATTGAAGTGACTAATACAGAGATAGTTTCTGTTCTCAAAAAATCGTCCAGACGTCTAGATTTCATTTTGTGAATTATTATCTTGCTTTAACTTACATCTCAATTTCATTGTGTTATCATTAAATTTACACATTCAAAATTTAAATTGTATTATTTCTTTCCCAAATACTAATATTGTATTTCTATGAAAACTTCAAAACTACTTAAAGGTATAAATTATTCCAGGGGCTCATTTCATAATAAACTACAATCTAATCCACAAGCTTTACCTTGTAATTTCAAAGAGATTTCCATTGAGCTAATAGCTGATTTACTATAATATTATTATTAAATTGTAGTTTATCATGAAACAGGCCCCAGATAGTTGCTTCTAGCTTACTCAATCATCAGGTGATCATGCAGCATGCAGTCATGTACTTTTACAGCCCTGCAGAACAATATAGTAATAGGCAAACTAAATTACTTAGGTATTACTGGTCATTAAAGGTCATATAATGGACACGTTTGATACTAGAGAAGCCCCCCCAAACCAAAATTCTGGGTGCGCCCCTGGTAGAGAGTACCAAGCTGGAGCTGTGTACGTAAGTACCGGTCTGATGTATGTTTTGTACATGGACAATCTGATACGAAATGGTAGAGGGCTCTTGGCGTGAATGACTGGAAGGAGTCTGCCACGACAGATTTAGCCCTTGACAGAGTTTGCTTGACGTGATGGGACAGGTTTAATTTAGAGTCAAGCGTGATTCCAAGGTATCTGACTTTGCGGGTCCATGCTATGGGTGATTTATTTACAGTTAATTGGACTTTAGGAAATCTAAGTAGTGGAAAAAATTGGATGGCTTGCGTTTTATTTGTGTTCACTGCAGTTCTCCAGTGAAGGTTGTGATAAAGGGCATACCTTACTCCACTTCACCAAATGATATTATCCAGGATCTGGAACTCAGGGGTTTAACCCCAACATCTTGCACCCCATCACCAACTCACAGAAACAACCTATCAATGTGTTTCTGGTTTCACTCAAGAGGACAGCTCTTGTCCGCGCCGTGTACGCTATTACACATATGTTTTATATCAAGGTGACTGTGGACTCCTAAATCAGCTGTAGCTCAGTGCTACAAATGCCAGCTGTTTGGGCACAGTTCCCTAAACTGTCATCTACCGGCTCCCTGTCTGAAATGTGCTGGTGAGCACGATAGGACAGAGTGTCACGACATCTCCAAAAGCGGAATCACCTGACTCCATCCTTTATTATTCATGATCTATGCTGCGGCTGACTCAACGCATTTATAATTCTTTAAACTGTGCGATCAAGCCTCGAGCGGTAAATACCAGGAGTGTTCGAGGCTAGTAGATATGGCAACGCTGCGCGCCCATCCTATTGGCAGCCTCGCAACGGTTTTCTTTAGTGGGCTTTGATATAAGCATATTTTTATAGGTAAAAATTGTGGTTTCCATGTATTTTAATATTTACAAACATCAAGAGAAACGTAATTTCAAATGATAATGCTCTTACTATAGACAGTAAGAAATTACTATAAAGTAATAAATTACTTTAATCTCTTACTATAAAGCAAGAAATTACTTTAATCTCTTACTATAAAGTAAGAAATTCCTTCCAATATATTAGGCACGAAATACGAGAATAGCAGCGTTTGCTAGTAGAAGTACAATCAAACATGTCAAGCGGGCTCACTTAGAAATTGTTTTTCTCCTGTTTGCCGTTTTCACGCATGTAAAACATTTACATTTACGAACATCAGCGTATAGAAAACGTTTCGGCTGTAAAACGGTGCTAAAATGATTTCGACGAAAACGTATTAGTACATGAAAATAAACCCCTCATCTGATTCAGCTATGCTATTTTCAACTAGTTGTCCAGAATAAGCCGTTTTATTCATACTCATTTATTTTGGCGTAGGGGTTACCATTGTTACCAAAGAACTGAATTATATTAAGAACATAATTATTTACGCGCTTCTCATTGGTTTTTAGTACGATATTTACACAAAATCCAACCAAATGTAGTAGATCTTATCGACTAAGAGTATATGGTTTTTGTTTAGGTAGGGACAGCGCGAACGCAGTCCCCGCTACCAAAAATTACGCGCCCGAGATACCCACATTTGGGGCATTCGCAGGTGTCAGCCCACCCGAAGTGCAATGGAAGGGCCTCGTCCTGGGGGAACCGCCTTATTGATCACGGTAACCCCTACGCCAGGTAAGTATGATATTTATGTACTGTTCTAACGACTAATTCAAATTAGTATAGTTGAACTAAATGAGAAGATTATTTTTATCTTCTAAATTAAATGTCTTGCACAATTATTTGTTCAAATTTATCTATAAAATTATAAGAATATTTAATTTCAAACGTTTCTATATTCATAAGCGTAATAAATAACTACCACAACACATATTATCTGGGATAACAAGTATTTAGGCTTATACAAATACATTGTAAAACTTAACTGGTTGTAGTTCATGCAGTACTTCACAGATGTCACTGAGAGCAAACACGGCTTGAAGCGTTTTCCGGTTGGTGAAACTTCTTCCATTTACATGTTTTTAATAATTTATTAAAATTATCAATGTTTTCAATACATTTTAAAATTGTTCAATAAAGGTTATAAATTAGCTCCTACTAGACACGCTGTTCATACTGATAAAAATTTGTCTTAAAGAAAATTAAGTTTAAAAATAACTTCTCACTCTTATTAATTTTAGTTTTTTGTGCTCTAATATGAGCCACTAGAGACAATGATTTATGTCTGGTGAGTTCAGAGAGTTGAAAACTTCGAGTATAAATCACGGCAAAACCACAAAAAAAACAAATTTTTGGCCGAAAATGTTAACCTTTAAAAAAAACTGTATTCAAATATTTTTGCGATTTGCATTAATATTCTAAGTTTTATTGCACAAAAAGTTATAGTAGTTTTGGTCGTTTAGTCACTGTCTGTGAAAATGTCAAAATTAAGTTCTTATATAAATTATAGTTTTGAATATTATTTATTAGTTAAAAAATAATTAGAGTTTCCTTTCTCATTTTCGATTCGGAATATAAAACACTATACATATACACTATTGAACAAGTTGTAGTTTGTTTTATAAAATACCAAAATAAAAATCGATATTTTCGATACAAGTAATGTATAGATTATATTTGTGATAGTAAAACTATTAATAATGTATTAGTTCAATAAATAAATATAGTTTTGAAAAATCAAACTTTTTATTTATTCCATGATTTTAATTTTGGTTTTTCCTTTTCCCAAATGAAACTCGTGCTGTCGTGCATGAGCAGTATAAATGCATTTCACTTAATTCCATTTCCGGTTCTTCCAGGGAACACATTTCAATTTCAATTCTTGTCATTGGTCGTGTCGTAGTGTTTTTCCGTGCCATCTTTTTGTTTAATAAAGTGAGAAATTTTATAGATTAATTTAATTTTTATTAATTATAGATTGTTATTTTTACAATTTGAAAAAAAGTTATATAGGCCTATTATTAACTTTTTCTTTCTGAATAGCCCCCTCACCTGTGTTCAGTAGCAAGAATGTGAACATAATATTTTGTAATATTTAAAAAACGTTGTTACTTTTTATAAATTTTTTATTTTTAACCCTCTACAACTGAGAAAACTTCAAACTTCCATTTGATGTACAGTAAACCTCGTTAAGTGATCAGATTTTATTCGTATATCTCCTTGAAATACATACATTTGTTGAAATCGATAAGCACATTTGGGAAAGTCCGCTATACGATTTCCGGAAGTCACAGCCCTTTCTCACCTACAAGTGACCTGATCTCAGTCTCACATGGACTAGTCGTCGATGAAAAAATAAACTGCCACATATCAGAGGAGGTTGGCACTGCTGGAATATCGGCCATCATAGGCAGTGACTTTCAGACTGTGAAGTTCAAGCGCAGTGACAGGGTACAACCACTAGCCATTATGAGCAGTGCGGTCAAGATAGGTGACACCAAAATTCCAATCAACCCAAAGAATCAGTGTGGTCATGCAGTCCGATCAACAACTCCAGGAATATTTGTCATGTGAGCTCGCTTGCCTACCCCCTGTCTCTTTTCGATGATGGGAGCATGCAGGGCTGTGAGGCCATGTGGTGCAAACTAACGATGGATTTGTGATAGTTATGTAGCATTCATCAAATCTAACTATTCGTCAAGAGCAGTAGTGGTCTTCGATGTATATCCTGAACTTGTTGAACATGTTGCTGAGATAGGCACCAAATCTGCAGAGAGAGCAAGAAGATCTCGAAAATCTGGGGCAAACGAAGTCAAGTCCAAGTTTCTTCTGAATGACAAAAACAAGAACCGGCTGATTGCGATGCTGATGACCCGATTGTTTGAGGAAAACATTCTTTGCAAACAGGCAACTGAAGATCTAGACGCCCTATTAATTGCTCTAGAAATTGCAAAAAGCAACACCAATACAGTTGTCGTTTTAGAATATGTCAGCCTCCTTGTGATTCTACTTATCCTTTCCAACTCGTGTAATGTTTATTTCCTGAAACCCGGAAAGCGCACAACATCCTCGCAGCTGAACTCTTCAAATGACACCCAACTTGGCCGAAATTTGCTGTTTTTGCATGCTATGACATCACCAGTATGTTTTAAGGCCAAGTGAAAATAAAATTTGTGTAGCTTATGAAGAAACATCCCCAGCTTCAAAAAGTGGTCGACATCATCCTCAACCCATATGCCGCTGCAGAAGATGTGATCCAAGCTGGGCTGCACTTCCTGGTTCACTTGTACTGGTTCACAGGAAAGATAACACCTTCTCTCAACGTGGTGAGGTATAGTGCCTACGTGGAAGCTGCATTCAAGACATCAGCAACCATCGCATCCCTTCCACCTAGTGACGATGCATCAGGGTACCACTGCCTGAGAGTGCACCACCAGGGTCAGGTGTAGCTGGGAAACCTAAATCACCTTGAGGAATGGGGCTGGAGGAAAACCATCACTGGTCTAACTCCCATCCCCACTGGCCAGCACCTGAACCTCTCCTCAGGTAGGTATAATGCACGGGGAAGAAGTGTGGTTGCTGGAAGTCTGGTTTGTCCTGTTCACCATTGTGTACGTTCTGTGACAGGGAAAGTCCAGACTTTCGAAACCAGGGATAATAAAGATGAGGAAGTTGATGACCCCATTGTCTAGAAAACTCTCGACCGACAGCATAGAGTTAAAGCAGAGTACCAATCAAGAAGAGGATGATGGAAACGAAGAGCTCCCACCCGAAGCAGAAACCCAGCCTGTCCCCTTCAAGCACGCAAAACGAAACTAACGTGTTGGAGACCAGAAAATAAAATAAAATGGTGTTATAAGCATAAAATATTCTGTGCATATTGAATATTTTGCATGTTTCATGAAAATACCAATATGTGACTACTTTCAAATGATTTTTTTTTTGTATATTAAATATTACACTATATTATGTTTATGTGTTTTTTTTAAATGGATAACTAGCATGTTTGGTAACAATAAAATAATGAAATAACTTTTTGTAGAAACAAAGTCTAGTTACAATCATTTTTTTATACTACCTTCCATCACCCGTGTTCTAGATATTTTTCTTCGTTTCTCCAATTTTACACTGCCATTAACTCTTAAATTCAATTTAAACTGCATTCATGATGAACCAAAATCATAAGCCAGTCACCAACTATTAGATGGAAAAAAATGCTACTAACTCGAAAATCAGACAAACTAAAAACGATCAGAAAATAGAATTTATGGTGCTTTCTGAATTTAGAATTAAGTTCTCTACAACTTTAATTCTTGACTATTTTCGATAAGAATAGTTTTCCGGAAGATATGAGCGCTTGAAAACTAGTGTACTGTACTTTAATTTTGCTCCAAGTTTGAAAAAATGACCGATTTTCTACTCGCGATTCCGACCGTACTACTGAACCGAATTTTACGTTTGAGGTGTCATTCGACGCAGAATTTAATCTTCTTTAAAAAACAATAGAACCATTTTTCCGATATGATGCGTAGTTTTTGAGTTATAAGGACAAAACTGGAAAAAGTGCCATAATTTTGTGGTTTTTCGTAATTTTCTCAGATATCCTCAAGGAAATTTTGGTGGCAAACATTAGATTCGTGTTCAGCACCCTCGAAAACATAAGAATAAAGTGAGAAAAAAAACTTGAATAAAACTTTCCATCTCAAAACCCCTGGGGACTGGATAAATAGTAAACTAAGCCTTTTGAATATTAGAAGTAGGTTTAAAAATGTGTGAAGAAATTGTAATAAAGCTGGTGACTTTTGGAATAGCAGCCCTACAAGAAAAGTGATCTGTGTAGGTAGGGTATGGCTTATTCTAGGCCTACAAAAAATACCGGGGATAGGCATATCAGTCGAAAAAATAGAGTTTTTGAAAGAAATATAATTACATCAATACGTTACCGGAAAACGTAGTAATTATAAAAATGTAGATAGTTAAATAGAAAATGTGTGTGGGTGATTACTGTAAAGTGGTAAAGGTTAAACATTGTGATTGCAAAAGTTTGAATGAAAGTTGTTAGCCAAAGTTATTATAAGCAAATATAGTAACGAAAGCGAAAGTAGGTAGGCCTATATGTATGGATAAAAATTAAAGAAAAATTAGTCATTTATCGTAGCAAGAGGTCAGAATCACCTTATATAGTTCTTTTGTAAATGTAAATTAATGAATTAATGTACTAAAATAAGTAATACCAATGTCCTGATCGCTTAAAGTCTAATCCAAATTAAATAGAATCATTTAACCATATGAAATTATTTTAGGTTAACTCCAAGCTGTAAGCCTAAATTGCTATGCAAAGAGAAAACGATGTACAGTAAAACCTCTCTAATCCGAACCTCTCATATCCGAAACCTCCGATATCCGGCGTAGTAAAAAAATAATAAATATATCTATCAAAAATGAATACTTTCGACTAAATACTGCAGTAGCGAATGATGTTTTTGAATTGGGCTGTAAAAAGTAAAACAAAGGAATTTCGTCGGGACTCCCATAAAAATCATAAATCACGGGTAACGTAAGTCCCAACAAGTTTTACCCGATTTCAAACAAATAAAATTTTTACTTTAAAGTTTTAATACTTTTGTTACCGATCTATAAAATGTGTTATTTTTCTTCACAGTAGACACCCTAATTCTATAGACACGATAACAAACGAATCAATAAGTGTTTGACCTTGAGCCTACTCTAGACTTCTTGTGTACAAATAACAGCCTATGCATGAATAAAAATAAAACAAGAAGCGTTTACTTAAGAAAGGAAACAGTTGCCTAAAACATTTTACTGGGGAAAATGTCTACTTACATAAAATTAATAATGTTTTACATTTTCCCTACTGATATTTATTGTTAAATGCTGAATTGAGTTAAAATACAGAGAATGTGATTGCAAATACCGGAGATTACATTCACTGAGTCTATACGAGAACGGGCTGAACGGGCAGTTCTGACAACTGAGTATTTCTTGGTATCGGTAATCGGTATCGAGTTTCGGCTATCGATTCTTGATACCGATACCAAAGCTAAAGTATCGGTGGTATCGAAAATCGGTATCGAGAATCGACCCATCCCTAATTTCAACCAATTTACCCATAAAAAAAACCTCTCTCAAATCCGGATTTTTTGATATCCGGATCGCCCGGCGCCACATTGATCCGGATATAGGAGGTTTTACTGTATTTTGATAACACAAGACACTCACATATCGAAGTTGGATACAATAAGCCATATTATAGGGGATAAACAGTAAACTTTTATTAAAAGTCAATTTTAAATCATACCTAACTAGTGATGTGGGCCGGGCATATGCCCAGTGGGCTGGTCGTTTAAAAATGGGCATATGCCCGGGCATTTTCCCAAAGCGATTATAAGTGCCCAAAAACTGGGCGTTTATAAAAAATTTAGTTTAAGGCAGTTTTAACTATTATATTTCATGTTTTAATTATTATAGTTCATGTTTTTAATCTTTAACTGCCTTCAGTGCTTAGTTGTGTTCTTAAAATTAAAATTTTAAGGCAGGGGGGGGTCTTTATCGAGAGATAAGTTGACAAACAACTTAAACCATTAAAATAAACTCCTAAAATAAGTATACAACACAAGTATATAACACACTTTTGTTTACCAATGTATTTTCTTATTTATTAAAATTTAAGTCTGCTTTTAGTTTTATATATTACAGTCTGCATTTTTTTATCTTTACATATTTAAGTTAATAAAATTTATTTGTTTTGCATCTTTGATTTATTTATATACTAGCTAACCCATACGGGGTTGCCCGTAGTGGTTGGTATTTTCAGTCTTTTTAACATAATTGTATTCTTTTTAAGTGTTCAGTCACAGTCAATGGTATATGGCTTTTATATATATAGATCTTAAATAATAAAAGCACTATTGTCATAATAATAAAAGATCTGAAATTATGATTTTAGTAACTTTGATCCCCCCAAACCCCTCCTAAAATTTAGAAATTTTTCATACCCTTTCTTAGCGAGCGCCTATGGCCCTAGAGGAAGCTACATACCGAATTTCATTCCAATCTGTTTGGTAATTTTGGAGAAATCGTGATTTAGTCATTTTTACCCCCCAAACCCCCCTCAAATTTCCAATTTTTTCAAACCCTTTCTTAGTGAACACTATATATATAGATGTACACTCTTCTTGAAGGTTTGCCCTCGAGAAGCCTAGTGAACCACTAAATTAGTGTAGTGATCAGCTGTAATTTGAGGATGATCAAAAACGCAAGGAAAAATGCAAAAACGCCTATTTCTGGCGTAATTTTGGGAGAATCTCAAACATTTTTTAACAGACTACTACTACTTTTAGGCCTTCAACGAACCTAAGTACCAAATTTCAACATTTTCTGCTGATGTTTCAACATTTATTATGATTGTTTCAATAAAAATGACTCATTTTCTTTGCTTTTATACATTTCTATTTGAAATTTGCTGTTTCCTCTTACATATATATTTTGTTATTAATCTATACATCTATATACATACTGTATAACTACAATTTTGAAGTGTCTGTCTTTGATTTCAAAATGTAAGCTTTTTTCTAAGATGATATGGTTATTCACACATTACCAGAACCTAAACACATATTTATAAATTTGTTGTCTGTCTGTCTATCTGTTTGTTTGGCCGAGCTAATCTCCGGAATGGATGAACCGATTTTGATGAAACTTTCATTGACATGTAGAGAACTTTTCAGAGAATATTTTAGGCTACCTTTTTTATTCAAAAAATATTTAAAATTTCTGTTAAAAAATTTAAACGTTATGAACAAAGTTTGAGATTTTGTGGACAAATGTTGGGGTTATTGCGTGTTTATTTTGATCTATGTCTTACATTATGTACAGGTCTCAGCTACTCCCACCACCCAACTTAGATCCAAGTGCCTCTGTCCTAATCAATCATCATTTCCGTAAAAATTCCTATTAAAAAATAGAAAAATTATAAAAATAGTTAGGGATTTTGATGTTTGCATTGGCATCAAAATATGTCACCGCAGAGGTTGGCAAGCGAAGCGATATTTTAAATATTTTTAACATTATAATTTTTGTGTATTTAAAAACCTATCATCACTTTCATCATAAGGGAAATCTATAAATTATGGCTAAAATAATCATTAAAATGACTCCATACCCGCTTCAAAGATTTCCTTTATTGTTTGGTAATAAGAGGGCGATATAATAGACAGGCAAGATCCGGGTTATTAATCTTTGAGTTATTTTAAGCTAATATCCGTTGATAAAATGCGTCCTAATATTTTGCATAGGGTACTCACTTCCTTATAGCTCCCGGTCTAATACAGAAAATAGACTCTCTGCGTGAACCACAAATTGTATAAATAGGAAGTTGTGACATTTATCTTACCACAAGCAGGAAGTGATGTTCCTAGAATTTTAAAAGAGTTTAGAGATTTATTTTATGACGGTGAAGTTCTGCTAGATTATACTTCAAACGTTAAACATGTAATAGATAGGTATGCAGAATACAGGCTATGCACAGTCTACTTGTAAAACTCAAAAATAGGCAACCGTTTCACCAGAAATCAATATTGAATGAATCCAATCGGAAATTATTTAGAGAAATATGTAATCAGGGAATCACAATTTCTGCGGTTGCTCCCTTAATTATAGTAAATAAGAAATCATCAAATACCCCAACAAAATAGCCTACCGATTGTATAGGCCTACAACTTTATGTATGTCGTAACTAAGCAAAATAGTTTTTATCCTTTATAAAGTGAAGTAGAAACAATGCAAGAAAATTGCAAACATTCTACAACGTTAGATTTAGCATGTGTGTTTTATGAAATAGCTATGGATCCACGATCCACACCCTAAAGAGAAAACAGGATAATATGAAACTTTGAATGGTCACTGGGAGTATAGGCCTACTAAGATAGCGTTTGGAGTAAAGTGTTACCTGTATTTTGATAATAATACTCTACACTTTAGAAGATCTGGCTTCATGGATAAATTCCCAACCAGCCTAAAATAGGCACATAGATAAACAAACTTTAGAAATAGGTTTACATGTACAAAGATTGAGCATTACATTTTTAATATACTCAAAGGTTTAAATTTGTAAATTTAACCAGTAAAATATATGTATTTTCTGCTAGTCAGGTATAATATTTAGGACATTTAATAAGATGGGAAGTCATAAAAGCCAATCGAATGAAATTAAAAGTCGTAGACGAACTTCCTCTATACCAAATAAATGTTTACGAAATATAGGTCTATATTTATTGGACTTGTCTCGTTTTAAATGCGATTTATTATAAAGTAAGAAATTGCTAAACTTTTAACTGAATTAAGTACGAAATGTGTATGTTATTGTTTAATTGGACAAGTAGTTTTTGAAGAACTAAATACTAACTAAAAACTAGTGAAAATATGGAACACTTTTTCGAGACTTCGGCTCGTCCGGACAGAACACACGAATTGAAACTACGACTTTTTAACTCTCAAGATTGGTTTTCCCGTACCCAAAACATATGAAAGGATACCCCATACAGTAATTTCAAAATGTTGACCAAATATTTTCAAAATTTCAACCCAAAAACGTGACCCAGACGCGCTATGACTTTTTAACTGTCAAAATCTGTTTTCCCTTACACAAAAACATAATATATTACGTTACTCCACACAAATTTTCATAATGTTGACCCAATATTTTCAAAATTTTGACCCAAAATCGTGACCCCGACGTGCAACGACTTTTTAATTCTCTAAGGTTTTCAACTCTCCGCAATAAAATTACAAAGATTTTGGTTCCACCAGAAGTTTTCTATGACGTCTGTGAGTGCTTATATCGTATATACTGGAAAACAGACACACACAAAATTACCGCATGATTTCAATACTTCGGCATTCTAATGCGAGCCGAAGTAAAACTCCGGCAGTTTTTTTAATTTCATGGATCTGTACATCCGGTCGTACTTTAAAAATAAAGCACACATTAATAATTACGTAGTGATTCAGTAAGAATATTGCCAAGTACGCTTACTTGCTACAAAGTTTTAGGTGTTATGTGTACAGACAAAGTTTAAACTAATAATCGACCATAACACATTTAGTTAGTAATGTAATCTGAAAGACTTTAGTTTCTAGACTAAATGCTAAAAGTACTAAGCCAGGCACCAATGGCAAAATCTAGACCTTGCAGGGCCCAGGGCGGTACAATATTTAGAGGCCCTCTTGGTTAGGGGGGGCCTTGACCCCCTAACAAAAAGCTGCCTTTACCAGGAAATTTGAGGCAAAATGGCAACATTTAAACGTTTCCAATGTATTCTCAAAATCATGTATCCAGCCTACAATTTAGCATTTTAGTACAGATTTTTATGATTGTTCACAAGTAAATAATTATTTAATAATAACAATTTATTTTTATTACAAAACTATTATCGTAAATATTAAACAATTAGAAAATAAGAAATTAATCAA
>JAGFPH010000510.1:513809-524223 GCA_018207615.1 Philaenus spumarius
ATAAAAGAGTGATATTTTAATGTCCTTTAGTTTTATTCAGATTGTTTGGTTTTCAATATAATTATGTCTAAGCTCATGTATGTTTATGGTTATGCATGGTGTTAAATAATTTGTTTAATATTATTATTTTTGAAAGCGAAAATATGATTTGAAAATATTAAACAATTCATAGATAAGATATCTACATATATATATAATCCAAATACCACTCACTCACTCATCACGAAATCTCAAAAACCACTGAACGGATTGGAATGAAGTTTGGTATGTAGCTTCCTCTAGGGCACTAGGTGCTCGCTAAGAAAGGTTTTAAAAAAATTTGAAATTTTACGGGAGTTTGGGAGGTCAAAGTTACTAAAAATCCCCATAAGAAATACAGTGTAATATATTTTATTGTTAACATACATTTAACTTTGATTTGTCTATCCGTGCAAAGCCGGATCGGGCCCGCTAGTATTTTATATAAACAATATTTTAAACAGCATGTCTCTAAGTATATAGATATGTAACGACGGATGTTTGAATTGAATTAATACAGTAAGCATTTTTCGTTGATTTTTGTTTGTGTTTGTTTTTAGTTTTTCAATATAACCTAAAAAAAAGGGTTTTGAAGAATAATAAACTGATTATAAATGTACTAAGTAAAGTTGCTATGGTAATGAATGTAAACAAACATGTGTTTATAAACTTTCTATCCCAACAGCTGTTTTTGTGAGAGTTATGGTCTTGAGTTCATAAAAAAAGCAAGTTCAGTCTTCACAAATTAGAAAATTTTCTAGGAACTTTTCAAATTTTTCTTTCTATAAAAACCTAATTCGGACTACGAAGATTTTAAAACAAAAAATAGCCAAATTGGTTCAGCCGTTCTCAAGTGATGCGCTTACCAACGAACAGCTTTACATTTTTATTATATAGATTAATTAATTCATACTTTGGAAAAAATGTTTAGCTAAGCTTGATAGGCATACAACCCACTAGCTGCCACTGAAGTCTGTAGTTAAATAGCATCAAGTTAGTCCTTGTTCTGATCCACTCAAATTGAAACAACGTAAATATTGTTTGTTGTAATAATGAAACACAGAGAAACAGTTGTTTCTGAACATAAATATTAAACACAACAACAACTAAATAAACACAAATACAGTGGCGTAAATAACACCGGGCAAACCCTGCGGTGCGGGGGGTCGCGGCATATTATCATCAAAATAAATTTTACAATGAACAATATTTCATTACGATATCTTAATAAAACTGTTCCATAAATAATATAACCACGGATCATAAGTCTGAAACTGAAATGATTATGGTTACGCAATCTGTTTACTAGCAGTTAACAATAATGCCTGCTAAACTTTAGTAATGAATAAACAAACTATTTGCTCCCCCATCAAACAAATGTACTTCATTGATGTAAATGTATATCCACCAGGTGTTAGGCTAGGCGCATATTGCGACGCATTTGAAGCTAGTCACGCGATGTGGAATAGCGTGATTTTTTGTAACATAGGTAAATGAATTGATTAGCGTATATTGGTAACACGACGCTACGCAGTATGACTCACGTAGCACGACAGACATGTGGCTCAGTGGCAGTGACACAGTTTCTCGTGCCACGAGTCTTACGAGTTCAATACTCTACTAGCGCTTAAAGGTTTTGGTGTCTGATTATGCATTTTTCAGTATTACATTTTTCAGATGTTGGCCCAGGAAAAGCTGATAGAGGTCCAATTAGTTTTAAAAATGTTGAAAATAAAATTGTATTTATTTGAAAATTAAGCTGAATTTTCAATAAACATTTAAAACAAAGTAATTTTTAATAAAATAACTAACATAAAATAATTATTAACAAGTATTATATATATGTCCACTGAATTGATTAATAAATATTTTTGTTAATCAATTAAAACTGTGGTTTATATTAAGTTCTCTGCATTTTAACATGAAATAATTTTTAATAAAATATTTTATGTTTGACATTAACCCTGTAAAAATTATTTTAAAATATGTCTTAATAAAGTCATAAACTAACACGTGAAAATGTTTAAGGTATGTACAGTAGAGCGTCGATAATCCGAATGTCAATAATCCGAAACGTCAAAAATCCGAACGCGTTCCGAGGCAGCCCCTGCTAAAATTTCGTTTTCACAAATTCCAATTATTGCGTCGTTTTAAATTTTACATAAATCTTCATCGCAGTTTGACATTATTATCTCTTTTTAAACACTTCTTCATACCTGCTTTCACACGCCCTCACAGCAGACTGGCTGTCAGTATTTTCACTGTCACGCTCATAAGCTGCTTTAGCGCTAGCAGTTAACAAACAGCGTAAACATACAAAAGTTCATTCATTTCTCTTTGTGTTATCATTATAACAGTGTGTAGTACATACAGTAGTGTACTATACAGTTTTTTTTTTCGTTTGTGTTAACTATAATGTACAAGTGAACTTTTAACTACACTGTACTGTAATTGAGAGTTACAAGTGTAATCATGTTGGCCCTACTGAGTACGTGCAGGTTCTTCTAAATCATAATATGTAAGTAGTCTTACATACTCTATTGTAATTACATTAATGCTTGTACTGTTTAACCACTTTAATCGATTAAAGGGCTTATATTTTAGCCTAAGTGGTATTTTCTTAGTTATTTTCAAAAATCCGAACAAATTGACAATCCGAACCTCCCTCGGTCCCAATTAGTTCGGGTTTTTGACGCTCTACTGTACATAGAAAGAACATAATATGTATCATCCCATGCACTTTCTGTGAGTTTCGGTTAGTAGTTAGTAAAAACAGCAAGTAATTCTGGTGATTCTGCAGTAATTTTAAATTAGGATAGATCTAGTAAACGTAGTTTTATCCATGGATCATTCATTTTAAACATTCTAGAAAATAAAATGAAGTATAATAAACGTGTATAATGGGCGAGAGTTGGGAGCAAATGCGTTGTAATACGCGTTCCACAACGCTTCGCGTGTGGGTCGATCGGGTCATCTTACATGCGTCCTAATATGCGCCTAGTCTTAATGGTGTGTGCGTAGTGCGTACCAACGTCATCAACATGGTAGATACAGAAAAAGTTTTTTAATCACCTCCTTCAAAGTATAAGCCCGCCCTCGTGCTTTCGACCTTACACGTTAACCGACAAGTATTTTCACACGAAGAAAAAGAAGAGGATTTAAATAAATGTAATTATAACAACTTACAAGATTTTTGTAATTAATAAACCTTGATGTTTGGTTTTTAAAGTTGCAGTCTTTCTTTCCCTTTTAAAGAGGATAAATTAATTTAAACTTAAAGCTTGCATATTCTTTTGAGTATGATACTTCATAACATTGGCATATTTAATTACAATGCTACCAACAGATAGTTTGGTTAGGTAAAGAATGTCCTATACTTAAATTGATTTATTTTCATTTCAATTTAGAGTAAAATAATGTCTAATTACTACCAAGTAGTAGTTACATAAAACACCGTGGGGTGGGATTGCTTATGGGTGGAGAAGGGTCATCTAGAACCGAGAAGTTGCGACTTATTATTTTTTTTTTTTTTTAGGGGACGTCAATCAATGTAGTTACGCCACTGCACAAATATGTTGATTTTATAATGTCTTTTAATGATATATCACATTGTATTTAATCAAAATTGCACAAATTATTTGGTAAAACCTCATAAAAAGTCTTAACTGAATAGTTTGAATATACCCACTGCCTTTTGAGACTTTACTATGCAAATATAGTCTTTACAAGAACAACAAATAATAAAGAGTTAAAAGACAAATTATTTAAGGTATTTTCTTAATTGTTTATTAGAATTGAGTCAGTAGACAGTGTTATTATAATACAATTTAAAGAATTGTATATATTATAAAGATATTATGATTTCTTATCTTGTGTTCACTAGTAAGTTTATCTCAAAAAATATTGATACCTTCTGCATCACAACTTGCAACAGTGAGCAAACATAAAGATTATTAATTAACAATCCAAATGTTTTTATGATAAACACCGAGTTTTGTTACTATAGTATTTGCTGCAAGCAAGAAGAAAATAAAACACAAACTTAGTTCTCTGAATTACACAACTTAACGTTTAAAACCCAGTTATTCATTTTTATAAAAATAAACGTGTTAAAGGTACGTGTAGACTAAAATTTAATTTTAACAAAACATTTTTTAAATGAAATATACTTTTTCTATCCAATAATACAACTAACATTAAATTACTATTAAAATAATATAACAAAATATTGTAAAGTTAAAGTATGTACATTATCTTCAATGGTAAATAAAAAAGTCTGAAATATACAAACAATAAAATGTATGTTTTATAATATATATCAGGAAATACAAATATATTTATATATATAATATAACAAATAAAATAATAATTAGAGAACTTATATCAGATCAACTTTTTCACCAATGAAAACGGTCACAACAATTAAATCTAATTTATTTGATAAAATAAGAAATATACAGTCTAATATATGAACAGCTGCAGTAAAACTGTATTGCCATTAACCATAATAGTACTCAACAATATTTATCATAGTGCGAGGTTTGTGCAAAGTCATTTTAGTTAGTTTAATTTTTCTCATCTCGGACTAACTAGTTGTAGTGTTATAAAGACATATTAATTAGCTTTTGTTTAGGGCATATTTCTTTTTAATACCACATGTTTAACATTCACCAGCTGTTTTTAAGAAATATACAATTTTGTAAACATCGGCAATAATAAGGAGCTATTTTAGATGATTTAGTGTTATTATTAAAACTTCAGTTGTTGAACATGGAATTAACCGCAATAGAATTAATCATTTATAAAGATATTATTTTATGTTACTTTCATCAGGCAAAATTATGCACACACAGCCATCCTCCATCTCAAGTAAATATTTTTTAAAGTTTTTCACAGAACAACACGTACATATAAGAATTATTATAATTCAAAGAAATCACTATAAATAAAATACAGTTAGTATGAAACGTACATTCGCTGTTATAAAATTTACTTTTTCTTTATAGTGTAACTCATGGAGTTATAAATAAACCATTTCAAGTTATTTACTTCATATTTATAAAATTTGTTACATTTTGCTAAAAATTTAGGATTTTTTAGAAAATATAAATTTCTTTGTATTATTTATGAGGTGCTCAGGTCTCAAAACTCAAAAATCCAAACTTGATCCTAAAAAGTACTAAATTTAATTAGTGTAAATTTTTTTTAAAAATATTTATAAATGTAGTATGGTGATCAAGCAACTGAGTATTGAATTATGTGTTAAACTTGCAAATTAGGTGTAACTAAAGTACACTTTTTCTATAAATTTTACATGGTTACAACATTACTGAATTGGTGGTGGCAAATTCAATTAATTCACAATGGTTTACAAGCCGGGCACCAAGAGGGTTAATGCAGTATAAGAATTACTATGTTTAATACTTTTCTATTCTACACATTATATTATGTTGCCTTCAAGAACTTGTATATAGACTGATAAAACCTTTTGTCCGTCTACAGTCTTTTGTTATGTCATTACTGAAGCAGTCGGGTCATATCGGTTAGTCAAAGATGGACTATATTTACTAATTTATCGTAACGTTTTATGTTATTTAAGTGTTTTGTGTTATATTGTTTCAAATTTAATTGTATGAATAAACTGTATAAATGTCTGTACATAAATGTTTGACTTGAAAATGGAAGCATGATCTTCGAAATCGATAGTACCTTCAAATAAGGACGTAACAAAGGAGTGTAGATGGACATGAGGTAAGTTAACAAATTGTATTAGTGTTTTGTATTCATTTCAATTTTTTATAACACCAGTATATTAGAATCACTAAAACCTTTAATTTTTTAATTTCACTGCAATTTCACTAATTTGGATTTACCATGTAAAATTTCTTTGCAATAGGTGTTGCAACACAAAAAGGTGTTTACAAACATATGTATAAATACAAAACTATATCCCTACAAGGACAAAGTAGAGGACATTTTACTTAACTATTTGACTAAGTCAGATACAAATATGTGGTTTTACTTCAAACCTATTATTTTACAAAATAGTTATAAACAATAACAAATTAAAACAACAATAAACATGAAACTAAATAAACCGTTACAAAACATCCTTACAAATGTATATCACAATAATTATTTAAATACAATAACAACAATTGTTCATAGTTTATATACAATATAAAGGAAAGTGTATATTTACAGATCTATACAATACAGTCATTTTAAAGATAAATAGATTGGGTAGGAAGTGATTAGGCAGACTATAAAGTTAGGAAGCATGAGAGTGGACAAGCGGAGTCATTTAATAAACCCTTCAATTTGCCAAATAAATTAGAATAAAAGAATTTCTGGAATATGATGGGGCGATTTTCACAAATTCAATATTAATTTTTTCGCTTGAATTTTGAAACAAGTTAAGCGTCTGTCTACTGGAGTAACTTTACTTTAAACAATCTGGGCATTGTTTGTTCGATTGATCAAAGCCATTCCGTTTGCCCTGCCTTCCATATCACCCGCTTCAATTTGTTCCTTCAACAGTTCCAATTCTCTGATTCCAGAAACAGTTACTTCGTACTTATGCGTAACTAAAGATCGATAAAAATGAATCGCAAAAGCGAGGAAAATTACAAAAACCGGTATTAAAATAATACAAGCCGACCAGGCCGCAGTTTTCGAATAATCGTAAAACTTGACCCAGCATAGTATGGCGATCTCGCACAGGAACAACAACAACCCGAGGAGGGTGGAGAACGCCCAAGCCGTCTCTATATACCAATGTAGCCGTTCGTGAGGAGATTCGTGCACTAGACTGATAGAGTGGAGGTTGCAAACTGCATCGATGTTAGGTAAAATACATGTGCTTATCATGAGAGCTAACATATGCACAGCGACCAAAAGGGTCGTGCAGACGGCAAACGCTATCAACATCTCATTGGGAACATTCGACGTATCGTTAAGCTGCACTTCGACCATCGCTACCTGAAACATTCATCGCATTTCCATTACTAATAGGTTTAAACAGGCGCTTAAATATTTGTTAACAAAACAAAGCTGAAGAAAAACGTTGATTTGTCCTTGGATATTGTTATAATAGAAAAATATTTGATTATTTGACATTCTAAGATCATGTAGCCTTGCGTGAGTAAAATTTTAGTAGGCTAGAAGAGCATTTTGGATATTTACCATTGTTTAAGCATTATGTCAAAAACATTAAAATATGCTGTGGGTAAAGCCAGGTGAGAAGAAGACTTGCAACAATTGTCCGAGTAGTTTTTTGTCTTTGCTAGTTCATATTTTTTGTTATTTAGTTTGTAGAAACAGCCAACGAGCCCACAAAGCAGAAACCAAAGCATGTTAGTAGTACGGTTAGCAGATATATAGATGGTTCAATGTCATAAGCTCTCTATGAAATTTTGTAAAATGATAAACAAAAATAAATGAACAAAATGTATAAATGGTTTTTAAATCTTTAATATTATTACTGAATAGAAGGCTCAAACAACTCCAGGCAGATGTGTTGGAAGGAAGCAGGATTTAGAGAGTATATTAGTCTAGGATCTGCTGAGGTTATGAGCTGTGTGCTATTTTTCATGTAGGCAGAAAAGGTAATTGCTCCAAATATAAAATTAAACATTTCAATCGTGTAATGTTAAAAAATGCATTGTAATATAAGTATGCTTATAACGTATGTAACAAAATATTAAAATTAACCCTTTGGCTCCCGACGTCCGATTGTTCGGACATTGGTAGTATGTCGCTGAATCCCGACATCCGAAAATTCGGACTTTCAGAAAAAAATCATATAAAATACAAATCATTAGTGAATCTATGTTTATTATATATCAATGGAATCAGAAAGAACAGAACTGTTCTATTTACCTCTATGAGCTTTACTTACGTTAAAAATTACCTCTATGTGCACTACAACGAAGATAATTGTGATATACGTTGGCTGTACTTTTGTCATCTGTCAGATGGTAAATAACTTGATTTGTGTGTTGGCTTTGATTATGGCCCATATATTATGTTGTAGCATGTGATTGTTTTGGCATTTTTAGTTATTTTTATTGTGAAAAATTGTGATTATGAAGCGAGTACATTCACTTGTTACTGACGTGTATATTCTTATGACTATATACGTACAACTAACCGCAGAACTGATTACGTAGTAGACTAATTTTCAAAAAGAACTTAACAACTCTGTAATTTTTTAATATATGTAATGAAATTTCAGGTTTTTGTTCAGTTTTAAGTGTAAAATTATGTTATGTGGACAAAATTGTCCTAGATATTTTTTGTGTGTGTCATTTTTAAGACTAAAGTAAACAAAATTTAAAATTATTTTTTTTCCGAGTAACAATTTAAAAAATTCATACCTAACATGAATTTACACTTATAATTTTTAAAAGGTACTACCTTATAGAACATTTCATTCCAAAAAAAATATAAAAAAATCATCAAAATTGATCAGTAATTAAATTTAATATATATTTTTTTGCGAAACACTGAAAATTCGCTAAATTGAGCCTGGGATTTTATACACATACATAACAGATAATGGTTGGGATTTTTGGAACATATGAAAAATTGGACGTCAGGAGCCAAAGGGTTAAATCTATATAATAAAAAATAATAAATATGGAATGTCTTTGGCAAAGACAGATTTGGGTTACCATCTTTGTAATAAAAAGATGTCTGCAAAAGAACAAAACAAATAAGGTGCATTTCAATGAACATAAAATAATGAATATAAAAAATTAAAAAGTCACTTGAAAACTACCATCAGACATTTGTAGCATTATTAGATTGTGTACTTGGGGGTCTCTCATCCAGAACGCAAATCAAAATTTGAAAATTCCAGATGTCCGATACAAAAAGGCCGCCATTTTTTGTTAAAAATCTAACTATTTTGAATGATTTAAAATAATATTTTTATATGCAACATCTTAGTTTATTTTTATGAAATCTTTGATAGCTGATCTCGAATATGGTGTTAAAATCTGAAAATTTAAGATGGCTTACTCTAAATGGCCACCATACATATGACAAAACCTTTTAAATCACGGTGATATTTTAGAATGTCCTTTAATACATTTATTTTGAAACATGAGACTATATCAGATTTTGAAAATACCAGATTGCTTATCCAAAATGGCTATTATTAATGTAAAAAAACTTTTCAATATTTTAGTAAATATATTTTGTTTGTAAATTAAGATTAAAAATAAGAATTTTTATTAAATTCCAAATGAATTGACAATGTAGGATGGATTTAGTAAAAATTATAAATAAAAATAAAATAAAATGATTCATAACAAAAATTATTTTATTGATATATACACGCAAGTTAAGTCCAACACAGGTGACAGATGTTGAAATTTAGAATTAGTCACTTTTTCTGCAACCGCAAGCATTTCAATAGGTTTTACAACCGCAAATTATAATTTTGTAAAGACAATCGGGTACTGGTGATTTGGTAATTTTTATTAGAAATAAATAACTCATACTTATCCAACCATATTCTTAATTAATTAAATTATTATTTATCCAAATCTAAACTTGGAAGTAAATGTGCCTTAGCACAACTTGTGTTGGTTGAAGATTTCATAGGTGCACCACACAATTGTTTTTTGACACTGTTTTTATAAAATAATATTGTTAAAACTAAAGTGGTCAAAGTTTTTGGTGTGATATACACGGTTTAAAATACTTTTTGATTAATGAACATTGTGCATATCTTTACTTTTGTAAGGTTTAAAAAATATCTCATTTGTATTTGTTGTTATAATAAAACATCTACATTTTCAGTAATACCTAGTACACTTAGAAATTATGAATTTATTGCTGTTTGGACCATTAGTATTCTGCTTGTGTACAAATAACATTCGTTTTTAACCTTATAGATTACAATTTTTATGAACCTACTTTCATAATTTTGTAGTTGGAAAGGAGTTTTTCTAGTCTTGTTTTATGTGTCGATGTACAACAAATACAGTTATAGACGACTCATTAACAAAAATTTTATTTAAAAATTCTTTTTGAGCATTATTGAAGAAAGCACATAGTGACAAAAAAAATTTCAGTAAATTTTAATATATATAATTTTTTGATTACCAATTAACTTCTTTTACAAAAAGGTATGCATTTAGGTTTACTCACAATAAACTATTCACAAAAATTAAATAGTTTAAAACACAACTGTACTAGTGACATGGTTCTATCTGTGATAACTTTCAACGTTCCTTATAATTTTTTATTACTTTGATTTAATTTAACAATGATTTTATACATACTTCACAACGACGATGTATGATTGACAATTAATTCACATTTAGGATAATATTAACACTTTTAATTTACTTTTGTTATGTATTAACTTGTGACACCCATAACC
>JAGFPH010000511.1:8267-30084 GCA_018207615.1 Philaenus spumarius
ATCAGGTACCCTGACCGTTGTACACAAGTCAATGCTAACTCAGACACCGCGCTTCGTGTTGTTAGATTGAGCGGCGTCTCGTCGGGGGACGGAAGTTGGCTGATGTCGCTTGTGCTGAAACTCTTCTGTAACCCGAGGGCTGAAGACAGAGCGGCGCAACTTCGTATCAAATCGTTCTCTTCTTCGAACCATAATATTTCTGGGATATCGGGTGGCCTGAAACACGTAATAGTAAAATGTGTGTATATATATTTTAATGAATTAGTTACACAATGTTTAGTTTGTGTTGGAGACGTATTCTATCGATTTCTAAAACATTTAAATTTTAAGTTTAAGTCTTCTCATTGGTTGTTTTAATACAATGTGTTTACTCGTGACCACTCATAAGCCGAGTGACACGTCATGTTGAACTACTTCCAGTATTGTTTTGTAGAAGAACTGTATTCTTTATAGAGGAATAAAGACAATTAAATATTAAAAAAGATTTCCAGTGGTCGTAACCTGATTTTCAAAATTGTTAGTTCCAGAGAAAAATTGCCGGAATATTGGATTCCAGGTGACAAGCGGAATCTTCATTCTACAGGATGTCCCATGAGTAAAGTGCCAAACTTCGGAGAATGGTTCTATGGGTCAAATTAAGAAAAGAAGTTCATATAAACACAGACCCGAAAACGCTTCGTTTTCTTGATACCCGCCATTTTGTTTTTTTGTACAAAATCATTCTTATCTAGAGAACGGTTTGACTGATTGAGTTCAAACTAGGCATGAAGTTTAACATAACAACGATATATCTCAAGAAAAATAAGCGATTAAATCCAACCATGAGTTTAAAAATGGCGGCTGTTTGAAAATTTCAAACCTAATATACTAAAAAACCATACATTTTAACAAAAAATGTCAAGGCACCTTTTTTGTAACTCTTTTAATTCCCTATCGGATGGTGTAACTGTTAAAACAATCGGATGAAGTATAATAGTTTAAGTTGTTTTTGTACAATAATAGTTTAAGTATCCGCCATTTTGTTTTTTGTACAAAATAATTATTATTATCTTGATAACGGTTTTTTTGACTGATTGGCATGCAGTTTAACCTAATAATGATATATCTCTAGAAAAAAAAGCGATTAAATCCAATAATTAGTTTCAAAATGGCGGCTGTTTGAAAATTTTAAACCCAAATTACTAAAAAATCGTAGGCCTACATTTTAACAAAAAATTTCAAGACGCCTTTTTTTGTAACCCTTTTGATTCTCTATTGGATGGTGTAACTGTTAAAACAATCGGATGAAGGATAGTAGCTAAGTTGTGTGTAATAATTGGTTTATTCAACCCAGCATCCTATACCAACGCAGTAAACACAACAATAATGTATGTACAATCGTGCAATCAATTGTGTACTGTGTCTGAAAATGCGCTCAGTCACAAAACGGCTGTTATACGTTCTAACGAGTACAAAGTTCGGTAGTAAGTAATACGTATGACGGTAAGAAACAACATTTATAGTTTAGTGGTTAACTCAAATAGTTATAACTAAGGGAGACCCCCGCGTGCTCCGCACGCCAACCCCCAATGGAACCTTCTGAAAACAAATGTTATGTTTTATTTATAATAAAGTTATATGATTAATAATAATAACCTCAAAATTAAGATAATAAATAATGATAAATGTTCAAATCAAATTATTTCTTATATTTCATAACAGCAGTTATAATAATGGTTAAAAGAACCAGCAAGGCTCAGGTCTACACTTTAAAACTTTAACCTAAAATCTAGAAATACAAAAGTAATTGCTTCAAATTTTGAAATCAGCTGTTAATGGAAATATTGGAACAAACAGCTATATTATCTGTTCTTTTATTCAATTTATTGCTGTGGTAATAAATGTAAATACATGTGTTGGTTTATCATTCTAGGCCTAACCTAAGAATTTTTTCCGACTAAATTTACAAATATTGAAATAAAAAAAGGTTTTTATCGAAATGAATTATAGCCTATGTTACTCAGGTAAAGTGTAGCTTTTTATCAATAAAACTATTTTTTCAATCGGTTCAGTAGTGCCAGAGATTACCCCCTACATACAAACAAACAAACAAACTTTACCTCTTTATGATATTAGTATAATAACTCTATGAAGAGTTAATAGAACAGCATACAACCTTCCAAAAATCACACTTATAAGGTTTCTCTATGTGTATGTCAACGTGTATCTTTTATAGGTTAATAAGTAGCAGATTTTATTTAAAAATATAATTTACTTTTACTGACATATTATTTTACAGAACAGCTGTTTTATGTTTTTAAATTCTCATGTATTTCTTATGGGGATTTTTCGTTCTTCGGGGATCTCAAAAACCCCTTAGTTTTTAATTTAAAAAAAAAACTTATATTTTTCCCTCGTTCCTTGAATCGATACCTTTAATTTGACACCTCTCCCATCATCCTCCGATTTACCAAATTCCCACAATTTTGAATCTAAACTTTTGCTTACAGAATTATATATAAGGATATGTGCATTTCGATACAACCTCTAACTACAAATGAAAGGCTATAAATACAAATTATTGACATTATTGTATTATACATTTTCTTCACGCTTTGCCAGTTTTATTTATTTTATTTCTAAAGTTATGTAACAGGATTTTTTAATTAATTTGATGAAAATCACTTCTAATGAACCCAAACAAAGACTATTAAACACATTATTGTCGACACAACTGATACCATTTTGAATAATATTGTATCTGTATTTAAGTATGGAATTACAATTCCTACGGTAGTTTGAAACTGCAATTCAAAAAGAAAGAACTATTTCAACTTAATTGTGCAGTTTATTCAAATGATTATATTAACGAATATACTGTACTTATTTACAGAGTAAACAATTTATTTATTTTAAGATATTTAGTGTTTGGTTTGTATGCGTTAAAAAAGTGACTTAGCCTTCTTAAATAAAAATATGTGAGAAGAAAGTAAAATATTTGGTGTACATGCCAAATTAAGAGTGTGCAATAACATTCGGAAGATTCGTACATTTTGGTATAACATATAAATATATTAGACCATTAATTTATTCATTACAATATTAATAACTTATAAATAATTTTGATATATCAATATGAAATAAAAAGCTATTAAAAGATAATGTTCTTATTTTTATTGTTATATATAATACAAATACAACATTTTACCAAATAGGCCTACAGTTTTATAATCCTTATAATTGTATACATTTACCACTTAAAAATTTGCCCAACATAATTAGATAAAGAATGTTGTTTTTAAATAGTATTTTTATAAATGATGTGTATCTAATTAATCTGCCTGTGATTTTTCACATTGGCTTACTAATTATACATAAAACATCTGATTGGATTTTAGGTTAGGTTAATATCACTCTATTATTAAATAAAACATTCCTGTCATTCACAAAAAAACGCTGGTTCTACAGCGCATTCGTCAGGATCTAGGTATAATTAATTAAATCTGATATCAGCTGTTCCAATTAATTTAGTGGATATGAAAATCACTTCTTATATTTGTTCGGTGTCTAACTTTGTTTGGAGTACTAAAAGAAGCGCCAGATTCACTACAACCTTTTTCCTCCTTCAATATTCTCTTTAATGTGCTCTTTGAAATACCAGTTGCCGGTACAACTCGTTCCTGAACCTTTGTCAAATTAATTGGATCATTTGTTTCCGCCTCTCTTTTCATAAAGTGGTAAACATTAGCAATGATCTCACGGGTTTGGCTGTGAATAACTTTTCTATCCCCTAACTTTGATATGACACTGCCTTCCATTAAATCTAATTATACAAATATAAACAATAAAAAATAAACAACGCTAAATAAAATAATAAACAGCGATAGTTAAATTAAAAATTGATTTGTGGACGGACAATAATGTTATTGGAAACGCGTACAATTGATTCAAGACCGAAGTGTTCCATTCAAAGCTCGGTAATCGACTGAGCTTCTCTGATCCCCCACCACTCGAATGAACTCTGAGTTTACTGCGCATCTCAAGGTTAGAGTCCTTGCTACAAATTCCGAGCTATACCGCTATCCCCACCACCCTAACGCAATCCAAGTATCTCTATCCTAATCAATAGTAATATTCGTGAAAAGGTCAGAGTATACAACAATTTGTTTGTATTTGATACGCTGCGAGTCATTGTAGGTGTTTGTGAGCGATGCAAGCATGGTGTATGGTCCCCTAGTTATGTTATATTACAGTCTAAATTAGTTTTAAAATGTATATTCTGGAAATATATAAAAAGATTTCTTCCTCAGAAAGACATTTTAATCCTCCTCTTAAAATTTGTTACTGTACTGTATTTTGAAACAACAATAAAGTGAAAAAGATGTGATGGGAATTTAGAATTTCACCCAGCTTTTCACAGATCAGGATTTCCAAACTAATATCTAGCGTGTAATACATTTATTTTGTGTCATGCAGTTTTATGTAATTTGTTTTAATTTCGTATGTTGTAATTTTAAAATAAAAATGTAATGTCTCATATGTAATTGGTTTAATATTTACCACGAGTAAGACACTTATTACCGAATCTACCCAAAGGACTTTGACACAACCAAAAGTAGTATTTCGTACATCCACATAAATAATTTCAACTGGTAAGCAAAATTACGTGAAAACTGAGCACTGTGTATTTAGTGTATACCAATCTAAAGGGAATGAAATTAAGTTGGTTTGAGAAATACTGAAATTCACAAATAATTTAAATTAAAAGAAAGTTTAGACAAATAAATAGTGTCATAGTGTACCCTACACTAGGCCCAATCTAGCTGCACGCGTGGCCTTCAGATCAGGCGGGTGGGCTGGGATCGAGGCGGGGGTACCTTTCTAAAAACATCCCCCGCGCCGTAGTGCCGTGACTCACTCAAGCCATTTCCCTTCGCTTGCCCGATACACTGGTAGTATATCAGCAGGACGGCTAAAACACTGGTTGCCGCGCGCGCAGCTAGCTTGGGCCTACTGTAACCATTCGCTATACAGTTTATCTGCAGTCCGCGGACTGCAGGCCAATTAACTGAAGTTAAATCTCGACACAGACACACAGTTCGTGGACAGACTGAGATGGACAGTCGTTTAACTGTGTGTGTGTGTGTGTGTACTGTGTGTGTGTGGGGGTGTCCGTGTGTCTTGGTGTGTGGGTATGTGTGTGGACAAATAACTTGAGTTCTGATCTGCAGTTGAAATCTTTACGCTTGTTCAAAGTTTTTTGGCAGATTTTTTTGTATTCCATACGAAATGAGTGATAAATCTGTACTTTTTGCCGGACTTACAGACACTTACCGGCAAAATCTTTCTTTATGGAAATCAAAATCAAAGTAAATACAATTCAATTGAATGTTACCAGTAGGCCTTCAAGTTTGATGACAGTACAATTAAATTATTAATTAATACAATTATTCTGTTTAACCTCAACCAGCAATTCACTACATCGACACACAGTCAAGGCTTTTAAAAAATGATTGTGTAAATGATTATGGTTTATCTGATTTTATAAATTTGTTTATTCTTGTTAAAAATTACAATTCTTTCTTCTTTTAGCAAAATAACAAATTATTTTAATTTAAAATTTATAAAATTAGGATATAATTATTTTCTGATATTAAAAAAAATGTAGAAACATTAAAAATAAAAAAATTAAAGTTCAAGTAGCCAATCTTTTGCCCAGTAGCATTTCTTTCTTCCCTAGTTAGTAATACTAATAAAGCTGCTACTTTTTATTTGGATTCATAACTATTTTTATTTCACTTTTTATCTACGGTACGCGTTTTATTTACTTTTACCAATCAATTTTGAACTCAACTGTTGACAAAACTGTTAATGTATGGTGAATGCACAGGTTGGCCTGCAGTTATTAATCTGTGAGTTCATTATCTGCAGACGAAGCCTGTCGTTGGAACTGAATAGTGGGCGGCCTGTGGCAGTTGAACACCTTCAGTTATACTTGCAGTCCGTTACCTGCAGATAAACTGTTAGTGACGGATTACACATAAATAGTATATTCCATCACTATTACCTAAAGTGGATGTTTATTCGTGGATTTATTCAAAAAGTATGCATGAAGCTGAATATGAAAGGTTTGTAGGGTGAGGAAATTACTTTACGGATCAATTTCAGGATCAAAAATAGCTGTTAATAGCGCAGTATGACAAAAAATAAATAAAAATAAAATAAAATCATGAATATTAATTTTATTTCAGTAAGGTAAAATACGTTGTTCATCGTGCGGACCAAAAATGCTTTTTGGGTGCTTAATCGAATTTCCGAGCTCGGCTTCGTTTTAAATTAGTGTTTTAGTGCGCAAAGTAAACAGCTGGAGTCCGTGCGGTAAAGTAAAACAAAGAGGTATAATTACTTGACGTTGAACACATGTATTTTAGTTTGCGCACTGCTATGAGTGTGAAAAACGCACTTTATTAAACAGCTGTAGGAAAACTACTATTTAGGTCCTAGAGCAAGACAGCTGGTTATTGAATCAGCTGACTTTTTGAGCAAGTAGTGAATGACTATTATAAAGAATCACTTTACGGACGTAAAGCGTGCATAAAAAATATCAGTTTATAACGCAGTATGATCAAAATGTTATTTTTGTGCATTACAATTATTTTTCCATTTACAGTAAGTTCAAAGATCAGCTGATTGAAGATGTACATTGGTAGGCCTACTCAGTTATCAGCTGTTTCTTCTGTGAGGCTATTTCATACTTGAAGCAATTTGTGTTTCTAAATTTTAGGTTTGGGTTTTATTTAGTCATGCGGGGTAGTTAAATTTAACTTTGATTATAATTCCTGTTATATCACAAATTTAATACTCTATAATTTAAAAAATTAATAGTACTAACCATCTCACTTTTGAGGTTATGATGAAACTATATTTTAATAATAATTAAGTATGAGAGTGGAAGTAGTAAAAATAATACTAACATAACAAAGAAGTAATTGGCTTTACAACACATCCAGTGGCATTTTTCAGTAAAACAAGTTTAGTACTAGGCTACTACATACAGAATGTTACGCAATGAAGTGCGTTTTTACTTGAACCATATGTTACGAAACAACACGATTTAACGGTTAAGTTTTTTGAATTTATTCGGACATTTAAAACATGCGTTACTAAATACATTCACGAATCCGATTTCTAGACCCTATCGGATTTTTTGTCCATTATGATATGCTTACGTAAACACAACAGTAGAGACCTTTATTTTGGTAAAATAAATCAAAACAAACGGTACCAGGAACTGGCACATACTTTCTCACAAACATATTTAAATAATTAATAAATATTATTATTATTATCTAGAGAGAAAACTATTCGATCGATTTCGAATAAATTTGCACCAAACACGTAAATTAGGCCTGTATAGATACACGAAAAAAAGGTTTTGAAAAATTTAGAAAAACAACCCCCTTTATGGCCAAAAAAAACCCCAAAAATTAGTTATTATTATTATTTTTAGAAAGATGCGGTTTTTTGCACATGGTAGGGCACATTAAAGGCTACAAATAAGCCAAATTTTATCAAAATCGTTAGAGACGTTTTTAATAAAAAGATAATAACTGATTTTTTGGGGTTTTTTTTTGCCAAAAAGGGGTTTGTTTTCCAAAATTTTGCAAAACCGTTTTTTGTGCATCTATACAGGCCTACTTCAAATGTCTGGTGCAAATTTGTTTGAAATCGATCGAATAGTTTTCTCTCTAGCTTAGTGTACATACAGGCAGACATTTTGTAAAAACCACTTTTTTGGACTCAGGGGGTCCCAAAACGGATATTTCCACAAAAATCTCAACATCGATTTTTTTTGCGATCACTATACTTTCTCTGTACTATAGTATAGTGAGAAAGTAAAATCAAGAAATGTGGCAGTAAAAAACAAACAGTTTATTTTTTTTTTTGAAGTGGTAATAACCAACTTAAAGCTATACTTAGAATTATTTATTTGTTATCATTGTTATTTTGATGTTTTTCATTTTTAAATAAACGAACTAGTACACTAATTAAATTAAATATAAACATTAATAATGCAAACATATTTTACTTTTGATAGAGATAAAGAATTAAAAATTTAAATTGTTGAGTAATATTTAACTGAGCAGATATTTTTGTACAATTTAAAATGTATATTTTTGTATCAATAAATTCATTCGTGTTATCTAAAAAAGAATAATTTAAATGGCAACGTAGGTGGTGAGGATTTCTTTAAAGGCAAAGCTGAACATATTTATATATTCAAATAGGTTTCTGTGCATGTATTGTTTGGGGATTTTATTTCTAAAAAACTGTTAGCCGAAACGAAATCCAGAGTATACATTTTATTGTTTTAAACATGTATGATAGTTTATAATTATAATCGAGCTTCTCGTGTGAAAACAATTATTTCTAAGAATAAAAACACAGAACACAATTTTTACAAAAATACGTTTAATCGACAAGAGCGTTTCAACGTCAAAGATCTTCAGTGACATTTAATCTACAACGTATTTATAACTTAATATAAAATATTAAATAAATAAGGATTATGTATGCTAGCGAACTTGACAATTGTGTTTTTATTACATGACGTGTAGAAGCATGTTTTCAACGGTTTCTTTGTAATCTGTTGTATTCATTATTACGATCGCATTGCTTATTTTATTTACTTTAAAGTAGTACTATACTTTTTCCTTTACATTCTTCATAATTCAATTTTGTTGTTAGTTTCTATTGTTATTTATTGTTGATTTTACTTTACGTGTTATCTTACTTTCTTCTAATTTAGTTTTAACATCACTTCTTATTCTAGTTTTTATATCTGCATTTTAAAGTTGTATTGCTGTCTCTACGTATACTAGCAAAGATTCTTTGTCTATTATAGTTTTTAAAATAAATTCCTGGTTTTTATTTAATAGCTCCATTTCTAATGTTTTAAAATTTACATCACTCCAATTTTACACTAACTTTAACTTTGAAAATTTCTCATCATACCATATTATACAGTTATCTAGGGGTTTATGTCGTCTTATTAACAAGATCACGCAACTTCACGGAAAGATTATGAATTTTCTTCGCGTGTTTATGCTTTATAACACTAAACATAGTTTTAAGTTTTTTCTTCTCTTCAAACATGTATTTATCTGACCATTAGTAATTTTTAGGTGCAGCTCAAGAGCCTGTTTTGCACTATCTATCCCTCGTTTCACTGTTTTTTTTTTTTTTTATAGAAATTTGTATTTTTATTAATTTAAGAAAAACGTATTTTCTTTGCATATTCTGTACTAAGAAACCAAATATCGTCGGACAATAATCTAATTTAAATATTTCTAAGACTAAAAACACAGAACATAATTCTCACAAAAATTTGTTTAGCCATCAAACTTATTTCAGCTACAAAGTCGTCATCCTCAGTCGCACTTAAGTTATAACGAATTCGTTGTATTATGTCCTGCGTTTTTATTTCTAGAAATTGATGACAATGATTACTACTTACGATTATAGTTTTGTATTTTTCAAGAACACTATTGTAAATTTATTTATTTAAGCTTGGGCTTCCTATTTATTAACAAAAATTATCTGTAAAAACGTAAATTTAGATATTTTCTACAGTTGGTAAATGGATACAATTTAAATAAAACCGTGTCCAGCTTTAAGAACTCTTTAATTTCATACTCCACACACGCACTTTGAAATTCAAAATGTTTATATATAGACTTTTATTTTTCTGAATCTTTAAATGTTCCTATTTTCCACGCACCGACTTCTGAACTCTTTTATTGCTCCGTTTTTTAGGTATGTAAATAATTTTAATTGCTTCAAAGGCTCTAAAGACCTCTCCTCGACAATACACAATACAATATTATTTTCTGAATCAATGTTCTTGACTGTACCAAAACAAATTGAGATTACATACTCTGATTGTAAGGCAACAAATCTAAAGTATTCGTAGCATATTTTGCAAAAGAAAAGGTCCATATTTTGCTTTCCTTCTTAATCTGCTCTCAATATTGTTATGCGAGAAGTATTTATTTAAATTTAAGATCATATGACTTTTTTATATTAGAAGAGGTAATTGGAGGATGTGAAGGGCAACATTACGATACAAGAAGCAAATTTTACTGTATTTAAAAAAAACAAAAGTAAATAAACCTTGAGATATTTTGTAGCAGGATCAAGAAATGGTTGTTTTGCGTTTAGAGAAGAGAGTTTTGTTACAAGGTAAAACGTTTTATTTTTCTCTTCTATTCCCAAGAATGTTTATGAACTATTAGTTATTTTGTGTAAGAAAAATATTGTTTATTAAATAGCAAGAGGAATACATGGCTCTTTATGTTATGTAAATAAGGTTTGTATTTCCTATGTGTATTTATTGTTTTGATTTAGCCACATTTGTTTATTTTTTTTTATAATAACAATATGTAGTGTATTGTTTAGTTATACAGGGCATAAAAAAAGAAATCAAATGGCACAAACTAGAGGTCTCTATGTTGCCCCGATCAAAAACTACAGCTATTCCAAAATACGGGCGAAGTGCTTCCCAACGTTATTAAAACAATAAGTTTTTCAACTCCTCAGCTATGCAAACATCATGGAAAGAATGAAAAGGTTCATTAACAGAGTAAAAGACTATTTACAATAATAAAATAAATTCTTAAAACAGTTACCTGTTTAAAAAATTTTAGACCACTAAGCTACTTTTAAGCTAAAGCTATCAATATTTAATCATCAACTAATAATAGTGTGTTGAATTTAAAAAGCTCATATTTATGTTATTCTGAAACCCTTAATTTCCTATATATATGTTTTAATTGTGGGAGCCTTTGACGCCTTTCAAACTGCCTTTGTCCAGTCCCGAATATAGTATTGTTCAACAAACTCGATATTCAACAGCAAGGTAACAACAAATTATTGTTCATATATGTTCCTGCAATAGAGTTATGTTTCCTTCTAGGATTTAACAGAAGGACACTACAGAGTTGTAATTTAAAATTGTAACTTACTTTTGAAAACCTTTCAATACAGTAGTTCATTATCGATGAAAATATTGTATTC
The DNA here is from genome assembly GCA_018207615.1 of Philaenus spumarius. NCBI lineage: Eukaryota > Metazoa > Arthropoda > Insecta > Hemiptera > Aphrophoridae > Philaenus > Philaenus spumarius. The sequence goes on from JAGFPH010000511.1 coordinate 19,323, forward strand.
CTACGTCACGTGCAGTTACTCACTTGAAATACATTCTAAACTGAGTTAAACTGCAGCAGTCACGTTAAGTGCACTGAGCTTTGTTTTCAACAGGATTAGCTTCCACTCAGACGTCACAGCTACAAAGATCGGACATTTTTAGTATAACTATTTAGAACTAATTTTTGTTTTATTTAATTTTAATTTCCGTAAAATATAAATTCCTCTTTAAATTGCAATGCAGATTAATAGGCTAATTGAAATTGTCATGAATTTACTAACCTGTGAATCTAGTAGTGTGGTTAGTTTAAAAAGAAATATAAAATAATTCATAAAATAGTACCTCAGTTTTAATATTTTGATTAAAATAAATTTTGACTCACATTAATATTTTATTTGAAATAATAACTTAGCTATAATAATTTTGGGTTTACAAAGGGTCCGAGCTTATCAATCTTGGACCTAAAATATATTTCAACCAAAATATACCTTTAACGCATTTCTTCACGGTATTTCTGTATTCGTATGACTATAAATAAAAGCTTGGGCGCTCATTAGATATTAAAATTATAAACGCAGCAGTGAAACAAAGCGAAGCGAAGCAAAGTGTAACGAATTGAACTGTGGTAACACGAAGTGAAAAAAAAGCTTAGTGGTTTAAAGATTTTCTGGTTTTTGTTTCCCAATGATTCCAGCAAGATAGCGCCACCAGTCACATCGCTGTAGCCACTATTTCTTTACGTCCAAGAAATTTTGGCAACTGTCCGATTTCTCGAGAAACATACTTAACCTACCCATCCCACTCTCCTGACCTTTCTCCTCCTGACGTTTATGTGTGGCGAATGATTAAGGAAAGTAGGCTATCTTCCAAAATAAGTCATCGACTACCATTGTGGAGCTTCGTGAAAAATAACTATATACGTTAGAACCATGCACCAACATGTTCGAAGATCTTCAACAACGCTACGAGTGATTCCTAAAACTTAACGGAGGGCATATGGAAAATGTGTGTGTTCAAAAGTAAGGTTTCAGAAATCATTTGTTAGTGTAGTTAAAGCGCAAAGAACAACAACTTTGTTTGTGGAGGCAGATAGAAACCGAACATTGTACCGCTTGCGTGAAAAATGTTCTCGCGCAGGCTCTGAGTATTTTTAGGTTACTGTCTTTATATATACAGGGTGAGTCACTACTGACTACATTAATTTTAACAGTTGATTCTACTTATCAAAAGGAACAAAAAATGTATATAAGCCCTTGTCTGACCTTAACCGTTTAGCTGTTATGGCGCATTTTGTGATTTTTTCAAATTACATGACTTGGTACGATTAGTTTGACGATAAAACCTACACTAATGTAGTTATGACATGGAAAGTAATACCATTTGAAAGAAAATTAAATTTCCTATAACTTAAACATAGTAGCCTACCCAAATAATACCTCCTTATACAACGTTCTTTTAAATAACTTTGACAGCTTCTGAACTCCTACGTGATGAACTTAACTTGAAGGCGACTGTGAGGGAATTCAGAAAAAGACTTCGCATGTGTATCACAATAAACGGCGGACATTTTGAAAATCTTCTCAAATGATGAAATCGTTTGAGAGCCGTGGTACCATGTATTTTTGTGTGTGAACTGTAACTAAAGATTCGTTCAGTTTCTATTAATTTTAATAAAAACAAATTAAGTAAAAAAATGTTGCATTTATTTTTCGTATCAAAAAATAGCTGATTATAACGTTTTTAATTTTTATTCAGCTGATTTAGTCAACAGATTCAGCTGGTAAAGAAATAACAGATATAGTAATTAGTTTGGTGTTTAGAACCAATACTATAAATCCTAATGCTGTACCTGAACAACATGTTTATGAAATTTCAACATTTTCTATGTATGACCCTTTAATATTTATACATCATTTTAAAGATAAATAAATAAGGTTGTTTTTTATGTAATTGAACGTAAGAATACGAAAAGTTTAACTGATTTAATTGAGCCTTAAAGTTTAAAGGAAAAAGTCTGTAACGATAATTTTCAACTTTAAAGTTATTTAAAAATGTTGTATAAGGAGTTATTATTTGGGTACTGTTTAATTTATAGAAAATGTAATGCTCTTTCAAATGGTATTACTTTCCATGTCATAACTACATTAGTGTGGTTTTTATCGTCAAACCAATAGTACCAAGTCGTGTTATTTGAAAAAATCACAAAATACGCCATAGAAGCTAAACGGTTAAGGTCAGACAAGGGCTTATATAAATTTTTTTGTTCCTTTTGATAAGTAGAATCAACTGTTAAAATTAATGTAGTCAGTAGTGACTCGCCCTGTATAATTTGTCTGTACGTGTGTTATGTCACTGAACTCTCCTTAAACAATTTTTGACTAATTTTACTTTCTCCACCCTATACGTAGTATATGGAGAAAGTATTGTTTTCGTAAAAATGTTCGAATTTGAATTTTCAGTTGAATTATCTGTTTTGGTGCTCCCAGAACCCCAAAAAATGGTTTAGTGCAATTATCTGTGTTGGTGCTCCCTGAACCCAAAAATATGTTTAGTGGAATGTTTTGTTTTTGTGCTCCCTGAACCCAAAAAAGTGTTTTTAGAGTGGTGTCTGTCTGTCAGTCTGTCTACACGACCAGAGAGGACACTATTGGTCCGATTTTCATGAAATTTGGTATGTAGGTACTAAACTCTAATATCTCATGGCGTTTTTTTCATTTTTTGGAATTTTTAATTTGTAAGGGTAATTTACCCCTAAAAACCCATAAAAAACGACAAAAATGCAAATTTCTCAAAAACGGCTATAACGATTTTGATCAAATTTTCAGTATTTATAGTGCTTAAGATGCCAAACAAAATGACACCACCCGCTTTTATCAAAACTTCGGCGTTTTATAATTATGGGGAAATGTTTAAAAATAAACAAGTTTATGTTGTCAATCTAGCATCGCGGCGGCGGCCGCACGGGGTAGCACCATGGTAGCGATCACGGCCAGTAATTCAAAGGTCGCGCGAACGAATCCCGCCTAGGACAATAATTTTTTTATACGATTGACGTAGTTAAAATATTATTTTTTTGTTTTTTTCTAAAAAGTAATAAATAAAATGATTGAAAACAATATTATTTTGACTACAGTAAGTTGGGAGAAAGTTTGTGTCAGTTAACTGATACCGTTTATTTAAGAAACTTTTGTGTGTGTTTGAGTGGGTCCCTGGATGGTTTAGATTCACAATTGGAAGGGGTTTAAATGGGATTGTTACCCCTTTACAATAAATGTAAATGAACTAACTTCCTACAAGCTGCAAAGCTAAAATGATGTAATATTTGTATGTAATATTATTTTTAAGCTATACAAAACTATTTGCAATTTGATTACTTTTAAGTCAAAGGGATGAAATGGAATAACTAACCTTAAAACGAATTAATAATCCACTTACTTTTTCTATATTCTCAAAAACTACTCAACTAATTTTACTAAAATTTTACACATCTTAGTACCAGGAGGTTTTAGAGAATATCGTCACTACAAACAGATTTAAATGGGGTAGCTCGCTACCTCTATACAATAACAATTAATTGCACTTAATTCCTACAAACTATAAATCTAAAATTATTTAATATTATTTAATTGATATAATTGATTGAGTTTCAACTGATATAAAAATACCTTTCCAATTCGATTACTTAAGTCAAAGGAATGAAATGGGATAACTTAAAATTAAATCAAGCAATAGCGAAGCGTTGCCAGGTCCACGTTATAAACTTTGATTTTGATAGTCAATAACCTCTGTTTATCATAGTTTGTATAATCATTGCAATAACGCTAAAAACACGAATAGGGACGAATTCGGAACTTTTATGAATTTGGCCTACATTTGCAGCTGATTTAATAAGGTTTCGCACATGGGGAGGATTAAAACATAGACAATGAACTTTATATATGCCTGTAGAAAGATTGTGAAAAGTTCGAAACCACCAGTTCTGTTGAAGATTGTGAAACGAACCTATTGTTCCGTGAAGTGGCAGTTATTAATGGTGTTATGTTGATCGATGACGCACACTTTGAAAGATATGTTCCTGGAGCTGCAAGAAAAATGGCGGTTATTTTGGACAACTGTAGTAGCACTATAATAATTCGACCACGCAGCTGACCCGCTGCCGTGGGTTGAGCGAATTTACAACATTGAGTTCATATGATTTTAGGATTTCAACCAACTATTGCGGAAATTGCGTTGAATAGCTGCCCGCGTGTAGGAAATATATTAGTAGAATTTGTTTGTAACTCGGAATCCAAACCCGGCTCAAGCGCTTCTTCGCTCCGCTCGCAGCCGAAAACTCGTTTTGTTTTCGACCTTGCGGCCAAGGAGTTTTATTGCTTTGCTTCGCTCACAGTGGCTTGCATCCAGACCGTCGGGCTTGTAACAGATGCTGACCAAAGATAAAGAAACCCCTAGTGGATTTGAACCAAGTACTTTTATGGTATTTTACGCTTTAACCGATTTTGGGGGAACCAAATGAGCTACAATGTCGTTTAAAAAAAGAAAATGTGTAGAACAATCTCCTATATTTATATTTTTACCTAACCCCCCCACAAAAGTTAAATTGTAGTACGAAAACTCACAAAAACCAATTTCTTCTGGTTGTTGGATTTTATTGGCTAGCGAACTCGCCCGAGCCATGTAGACAACAAACGTGTGTACCAAATTTGGACCAAATAGGATGTAAAATGCGATCGTTAGAGTGCGAGCACATATGTACATATACAATTTTTAATGACACGAAAACGTGTTCTGGGTACCATAATCGGTGCCCTGCACCATAAGGGTCACTGCATGCTCATCTCTCCTAAGGAAGTTTGCTAACGAGGTGTTTTATCCCTTGCGTAGTGGCTCAATGACGCGTAAGACTTTTCTAGCAATTATGTTAAGCATATTATTTTCTTTTCTTAATTTGTAAGATATCGAAATGGACGAGGTTTCGTTTAAGAGAGGAGTTTGTGTGAAATTAAATCGGAACATTGAGTTTCAAAATGTGAGGGTCAAATTTCACTCTTTTTTATTCCAAAAACAGTTCTTCGATATATCTCAAATAAAATGCTATTAATTTAATATTTTATATCTTCGCAAAGGGCAAGAAAAAAGAAATCCAACGATACATAAAAGTAATCCACTTTCATTTTTTTATTTTCATTACAAGTTATCAAGATTTAAATATATAATTTATTTACATTTATGTAGAACATTGTATCGCTTACAATGCACATTTTAGTTTGCTTTCCAAGTTTGTCAGTTTTAATTTGAAGTTCGTTGTTAGATCCCATTAATTTTTAAATTTAATTATAAAAATAGAACACGCCTCTGCGTGATTCGCACGCCAACTCCCGTGCTCGCTACGCTCACACAATTTATTCTATCGCAATTTTACTCCCTGGTCTGGAATAACCTTAAAAGCAATTATTATAAGCTTTTAATTGTTAAAAATACAACCACCAAAATAACTTCATTTACTTGAGACGTTGTGTAAACTCAGCTGTAATAAGCAAATATCAGTAGAGTCCCGCTAATCCGGACTAGACGGAACCGGACCCTGTCGGGATTAAATGGAATTTGCCCTAAAATGGCGTAATAAGTTTTTTTAGATAGGAAAATTTATAAAAATCCCAAAACATCTTAAAAACAGACATTTAAAAAATGTTTTTTAAAATAAATACGACTTTTTCTAAAGCTTAACTTTAGTTTTAATACTACCGTATTCTAAGTAGGCCCTAATAAGTTTTAACCTACGAGCTGATGTAGGATTAACGAAACAAATTTGAAATAAAAAAAATTTATTGACTGTTATTAAGGAGTATAAAAATGAAAGAAACGTTTAATGTTGAACCGGACTATAAAATATGGAATTTCATTGTTTAAACACTGCTTGGAGGTTTTGCTCCGTTATTACAGTCACTCTCTTCCGTTTAGTTGCCATTTTCACAAACACTCTCTCTGAAAGTTACTTAATAACAAGAACCATCCGATTAATATGGTACAAGTTAATTTTGTGGATATCAACTGACGACTAAAGCGAAGGAGACATAAGCCACTTTATACAAACACTTGTATAGAGTGAGTCAATTCCTGGAAAGAGGATGCGTGTGTCCACTTCTTTGTCTACACTTTCTAATCATAGTCAACTGAGGTCTTCAAACGCGTTCGTAGAATTAAAATGTTTAAATCTCGTCCGGATTAACCGGATGTCCAGACCAGCGAGGTCCGGATTAGCGGGCCTTTTCTGTATTAGTGTAGATGAGCGTGAACATAAATTTCTAAATCATCACATTTTCCTTTTATATATTGGAACTGTACTCCCAAATCACATATGATTATTCGCCGAAAGTTAAATAGGCGAATAACATAGCGAACTTTCTGCCGTCTTGGTAAGCTGATTGATACAACAGTGTTGCCAGACTAGCAACTTTGCTACCAACTTATTATGTTTACAAAGTGAAAACATACTGTGATTGGAGACTGTAAGTTATTTTAGGTTGGAACCCAGAATAATGTATAAAAAACCATACCTAAACTAACTTAATTTCCTACAAAAGTTTCTTAAATACAAAAGTTTCTATAAAGATGTGAAAGATGTTTAAAGGAACTTTTGTATTTATTTGTATGTCAGGAACCCACTCCAGAAGTTTGGCGTCCTATTTAAGAAACACCCTGTATACCGGGTGTGAAAAAGTCCCACCCTCTCTTAACTTTGGAACAGGTAGAAATATATAAATGAGCTTGGGGATGTCTTTATATGGCAGAGGGAGATGCATTTTGATGTAACCGATCATTTCACCTCTTAAATAAAAATGGGGGATTGAGAGGGTAATTAAAAAATCTTAAATACAAACCCCCCCATCAAGTCATACCACATTTTAAAGGGCTTGATAAATGAAGAAGAATGGTTCAAATTAGAGGTCTCTATCTTAACAATATCGAAAATGGCGGCCTATGAGTTGATGGGGGTTTGTATTTAAGATTTTTGAATTACCCTTGCGATCCTCCATTTTGGGGTAAGGGGTGAAATGATCGGTTACACCAAAATTCATTTCCCCTTGTCATATAAAGATACCTCGAAGCTCATTTATTTATTTATACTTGCTCCAAAGTTAAAGGGGGGGGGGGGTTTGGGCACTCTGTATATAAAGATGTGTTCGCACTCTTAACGCCCGCATTTTACGCCCTATTTGGTCCAAATTTGTTACACACGTTGGTTATCTACGAGGCTCAGACGAATTCGTTAGCAAAGAGAAATCCAAATCGTTTTTTCTATTTTAGTACTAAAATTCAAATTGTTGGGGCTTTATGTAAAAACATAATAGGAGATTATTCTACACATTTTGTTTTTACACGACCTTATAGCCGTTTGATTCCCCCAAAATCAATCAAAACGTAAAATACCATAAAAATACTTGGTTCAAACCCACTAGAGGGATGTTGTCGTTGGTCAGCTTCTGGTACGATTCCGACGGCCGGGATGCAAACCACTGCGAGCGAAGCGAAGTAGTAAATAATCCGAGACCACAAAGTCGAAGCGCAAACTCAAAAACGCTTGAGCCTGTGTCGGAGGCTGAGTTACAAATTCTACTAATATATTTCATACACGCAGGCAGCTATTCAACGTGTCGCGAGTAGACCAATTTCCCAAATAGTTGGTTGAAACCCTAAAATCATAAAAACTTAATTTTGGAAACTCAACTCTCGTTAGCGGTTAAGCTGGGTGATTGGTACCTGTGGAATGTTTAGTTTCTTTTGTTTAGTGCAACAAAAAAATGGCTGAACTAAAACCTAAATCTTTAGTGCTTTCTTTCTCTCGTAATTTCTATATTTGTCTGACGCAGTTATGTTATGGTTTGCGTTTTAAAATCAATTTATGTAAACTTTCAGAACATCAAAAACCATTTTCCACCTTATATGGTCACGCTCGCCTAGATAAATACTAAATTATCATGTTTGTGTTATTGCTATAGTAATTACAGTACAAACCAAGTGTTATAAGCTACTAGCTGACCCGGCAATGTTTCGCTATTGCTTAATTTGAAACTTTGAAAGACTGTAATTCGTATCCCTGAGGGCCGATGTAAATTATAATGGGATTCTGCTCACTGCTTGATTTACCTAACCTAAAATTATATTCAGTTTTTGATCCAAATCAGTTGTTGATCAAAATCATCTGTTGATCAAAATCAGCTGTTTTAAGCTTTTCATACGAACAGCTGTTTCTGATAAAATCAAAAGAAATATTTCTTCTTCTTCCTTAAGATTGACCTTCCATAAGATTAACATTGAAACTTTGAGGGCCACTGGGGCGTAGCCCTAGTGTCCTAGGACTTTGGTAAATGGCCTAAAACCTTCCCAGGGTTAACCTGTGTTACTATGCAAAATTTCAAAGCAATCGGATGGACGGTTTGGTAACGCATAAAGGACAAACATACAGACAAACGTACAAACAGACATACATTGAATTTTATATATATAGATTAGATAATTTCAACCGAGGCAGAATTTATGATAAAGAACTTTTTTTTTATAAAAAAGAAAAGCTTTAGTTTTACTAGACCAATATTATACAATATGGTGTCTTTGGAAGCCGTTTGAGTAAAATATCTCAGTAGAAAACTTACTCTGAAAAACAAAGTAACCTCTTACGGAAATTTTATTAACTTTTTCAGTTTTTTTTTAGAATGAAAATGCGACAAATCGGATAATTGAGAATTATTTTGGAATATAATATTCAAGAAGAGATTTCCAACAATGCCAAAATCATAAAATCGGACCAATAGAATAGTAAAAATTGGAGTTTTACGAAATCCATTAAAGATTGTTGAATAAATTAAATTTTTGTTTTGAAGTTATACTTCTTTGCGTCCTTTGTAATCGGGATGGGGTGTCGGTCGAGAAACCGCGACACGCGTTAGGAGTAAAATCAGGAAAGTGCCTTTTTATACCTTTCTTCGAATATTCGTATACTTTCCTATACTTCAAAACGTCGGATTGACTTGAAACTTTGCACACTTATCAAGGACCTATGGCAATGCAATATTAATTTTGTTGGGTGTAGTAAGTGAGCACTGATCATGATCCTCAGAACACGACGTGATTTTCACCCCCTTCAAAAAGTCGGATTGATTTGAAACTTTGCGCACTTATCAAAGACCGATGACAATGCAATATTAATTTTGTTGGGTGTAGCCAGTGAGCACTGATCATGGTTCCCTGAACACGTTTTCGGCAGTCATTAAACATTTTATATACAGGGTGATTCACGACGATATGCAGAAACTTCGGAAGCTCATTCATTTTGTTGGGTGTAGTAAGTGAGCACTGATCATGGCCCCCAGACTAACTGTGACCAACCAAACAGATGCAACGATAGTATTCATAAGCGTATGTAACAAAGAGGGAAAAAATGGGATATTAATTTTAAAATATGCCTTCAGTATTAGTTAGTGTTTTTATAAAAGAATAGGCTATCATCTACAAAATAGTAGGGCTACTCTAAGTTACGACTAGTTTTACCCAAAATATATTAAATCAATAGTAGGTCTACCTGTCTATACCATTGGATGGCCAAAGAAGTATAACTTCCACCATCTGGTCCGACGCAGAACCAATATATTTTTATTTTTTTTATAGGCGAAAAACCTGGGTGGTTATCATTGCCTGAAAATTAAAATTGTAACTTCTTACCTAAATAACTAGTATCACAAATACTGTAATAGTAATGCTTGACAAACTCGTTGCTCAAGTGACAATAAAATTCAACGACAATGCAACACACAGATTATTGTGAATGGGTTTCATTTTAATCCTGCATAAAATGTCCCTTTTTACGCTGCGAGCGAAGCGAAGCTCATAAACCGAGGCAACAAGATCGAGGAGCTAACTCGCAAAGCGAGTTTTTCCACTGCGAGTGTAACGAAGGTGCGCGTGAGTCGAAGCTGGAGGCTTAGGCGCAAACAAATTGTACTAATATATTTCGTACATATAGGCAGCTATTCAGCACCGTCGTGAGTAGACCTATTTCCCAAATTGTTGGTTGAAACCCTAAAACATAGGCCTATAAAATTTATTTTGGAAATTTACTTAACCCACGTCATCGGTTCGAATTATTATAGGCTTCTTTTATTCAAGATAACTTAAACAAAATAATTTAAAATTGTATCTCACTTTCGAAATATTCGGTAGAATATTGTACTGGGTGAAACGAGTAACATAGTTATAAGCTATTTAAACCATCCTAGCTGAAATTTGCTTCAATTCAAACTTCCCCCCTGTCCTCCCTCAGTATATTTAACATCATAATTGTAGAATTTACAATATAGACTTTTGTAGAAGTGTAAAAGTTTCCGTTGGATCTTTTTATTTCAAAGTTTTTAGTTGAATTGTAATAATTGTAATTCTTAAATTATTTCCAATTACTTTACTTTTACAAACTGCTTTCAATAAGTACACACTGCAAGTTTAACACTACGTTTAATGACACATAGGTATGATTAAGGTTACAAAATAAAAGATTATATTTTTATCTTTGTATAAACATTAAAAATAAAAGGTTAAATCAAAATTTAAGGCAAAATTTAGCACAATATCTGAAAACCATTTTTCTTTTCCCCAAGAATCACTGATCGGAAGTACAATATAATGCATCATAAAACCAAAATTATCCGGATTACCAAGATGAAATTAATTGGCACTAGTAATTTATATTAATGGGTTAGTCACATTGGTTGAAGAATTAACATAATTACA
>JAGFPH010000511.1:41768-55199 GCA_018207615.1 Philaenus spumarius
TACATCAAAATGCATCTCCCTCTGTCATATAAAGCTCATTTATATATTTCTACCTGTTCCAAAGTTAAGAGGGGGTGGGACTTTTTTCACACCCGGTATATAGGGTGTTTCTTAGGACGCCAAACTTCTGGAGTGGGTTCCTGACATACAAATAAATACAAAAGTTCCTTTAAACATCTTTCTCATCTTTATAGAAACTTTTGTATTTAAGAAACTTTTGTAGGAAATCGTATACGTTACGAAAAGGAGATTAAGTTAGTTTAGGTTTGGTTTTTTATATATTATTCTGGGTTCCAACCTAAAATAACCTCCACCTGAACCAACCTACAGTCGCCAATCACAGTATGTTTTCAGTTTGTAAACATAATAAGTTGGTAGCAAAGTTGCTAATGTGGCAACACTGTTGTATCAATCAGCTTACCAAGACGGCAGAAAGTTCGCTATGTTATTCGCCTATTTAACTTTCGGTTTTGTTTTTAGTTCTTTCATACTTGTTTTACATTGATTATATTTAATTTGCCGCGGTGATTTGGGAGTACAGTTCCAATATATTAAAGGAAAATGTGATGATTTAGAAATGTATGTTCACGCTCATCTACACTAATACAGAAGAGGCCCCCTAATCCGGACCTCGCTGGTCAGGACATCCGGTTAATCCGGACGAAATTTAAACATTTTAATTTTACGAAAGCGTTTGAAGACCTCAGTTAGCTATGATTAGAAAATGTAGACAAAGAAGTGGACACACGCATCCTCTTTCCAGGAATTGACTCACTCTATACAAGTGTTTCTATAAAGTGGCTTATGTCTCCTTCGCTTTAGTCGTCAGTTGATATCTACAAAATTAACTTGTACCATATTAATCGAGTGGTTCTTGTTATTACGTAACTTTCAGAGAGAGTGTTTATGAAAATGGCAACTAAACGGAAGAGAGTGACTGTAACAACGGAGCAAAACCTCCAAGCAGTGTTTAAACAATGAAATTCCATATTTTATAGTCCGGTTCAACATTAAACGTTTCTTTCATTTTTATACTCCTTAATAACAGTCAATAAATTTTTTTTATTTCAAATTTCTTTTGTTAATCCTACATCAGCTCGTAGGTTAAATCTTATTAGGGCCTACTTAATATACGGTAGTATTAAAACTAAAGTTAAGCTTTAGAAAAATTCGTATTTATTTTAAAAAACGTTTTTTTAAATGTCTGTTTTAAAAGGTTTTGGGATTTTTATAAATTTTCCTATCTAAAAAAACTTATTACGCCATTTTAGGGCAAATTCCGTTTAATCCCGACAGGGTCCGGTTCCGTCTAGTCCGGATTAGCGGGACTCTACTGATATTTGCTTATTACAGCTGAGTTTACACAATTTCTCAAGTAAATGAAGTTATTTTGGTGGTTGTATTTTTAACAATTAAAAGCTTAATAATTGCTTTTAAGGTTATTCCAGACCAGGGAGTAAAATTGCGTTAGAATAAATTGTGTGAGCGTAGCGAGCACGGGAGTTGGCGTGCGAATCACGCAGAGGCGTTTTCTGTTTCTATAATTATATTTAAAAATTAATGGGATCTAACAACGAACTTCAAATTAAAACTGACAAACTTGGAAAGCAAACTAAAACATGCATTGTAAGCGATACAATGTTCTACATAAATGTAAATAAATTATATATTTAAATCTTGATAACTTGTAATGAAAATAAAAAAATTAAAGTGGATTACTTTTATGTATCGTTTGATTTATTTTTTCTTGCCCTTTGCGAAGATATAAAATATTAAATTAATAGCATTTTATTTGAGATATAGCCTATCGAAGAACTGTTTTTGGAATAAAAAAGAGTGAAATTTGACCCTCACATTTTGAAACTCAACGTACCGATTTAATTTCACACAAACTCCTCTCTTAAACGAAACCTCGTCCATTTCGATGTCTTACAAATTAAGAAAAGAAAATAATAGGCTTAACATAATTGATAGAAAAGTCTTACGCGTCATTGAGCCACTACGCAAGGGATAAAACACCTCATTAGCAAACTTCCTTAGGAGAGGTGAGCTATGCAGTGACCCTTATGGTGAGACCTAAGGCCAGGGCACCGATCATGGTACCCAGAACACGTTTTCGTGTCATTAAAAATTGTATATGTACATAAGTCCTCGCACTCTAACGATCGCATTTTTTTACATCCTATTTGGTCCAAATTTGGTACACACGTTTGTTGTCTACATGGCTCGGACGAGTTCGCTAGCCAACAAAATCCAACATCCAGAAGTAATTGGTTTTTGTGAGTTTTCGTACTAAAATTTAACTTTTTGGGGGCGTTTATGTAGAAATATAAATATAGGAGATTGTTCTACACATTTTCTTTTTTTTAAACGACCTTGTAGCTCATTTGGTTCCCCCAAAATCGGTTAAAACGTAAAATACCATAAAAGTACTTGGTTCAAATCCACTAAGGGGTTTCTTTATCTTTGGTCAGCATCTGTTACAAGACCGACGGTCTGGATGCAAGCCACTGCGAGCGAAGCAAAGCAATAAAACTCCTTGGCCGCAAGGTCGAAAACAAAACAAGTTTTCGACTGCGAGCGGAGCGAAGAAGCGCTTGAGCCGAGTTTGGAAGCCGAGTTACAAACAAATTCTACTAATATATTTCCTACACGCGGGCAGCTATTCAACGCAATTTCCGCAATAGTTGGTTGAAATCCTAAAATCATATGAACTCAATTTTGTAAATTCGCTCAACTCACGGCAGCGGTTCAGCTGCGTGGTCGAATTATTATAGTGCTACTACAGTTGTCCAAAATAACCGCCATTTTTCTTGCAGCTCCAGGAACATATCTTTCAAAGTGTGCGTCATCGATCAACATAACACCATTAATAACTGCCACTTCACGGAACAATAGGTTCGTTTCACAATCTTCAACAGAACTGGTGGTTTCAAACTTTTCACAATCTTTCTACAGGCATATATAAAGTTCATGGTCTATGTTTTAATCCTCCCCAAGTGCGAAACCTTATTAAATCAGCTGCAAATGTAGGCCAAATTCATAAAAGTTCCGAATTCGTGTTTTTAGTGCTATTGCAATGATTATACAAACTATAATAAACAGAGGTTTCAACTATCAAAATCAAAGTTTATAACGTGGACCTGGCAACGCTTTGCTATTGCTTGATTTAATTTTAAGTTATCCCATTTCATCCCTTTGACTTAAGTAATCGAATTAGAAAGGTATTTTTATATCAATTAAAACACAATCAATTATATCAATTAAATATTATTAAATAATTTTAGGATTATAGTTTGTAGGAATTTAGTACAATTAATTGTTATTGTATAGGGGTAGCTACCCCATTTAAATCTGTTTGTAGTGACGATATTCTATAAAACCTCCTGGTACTAACATGTGTAAATTGTGAAATTTTAGTAAAATTAGTTGAGTAGTTTTTGAGAATATAGAAAAATTAAGTGGATTATTAATTCATTTTAAGGGTAGTTATTCCATTTCATCCCTTTGACTTAAGTAATCAAATTGCAAATAGTTGTGTATATAGCTTAAAAACAATATTACATAAAAATATTACATCATTTTAGCTTTGTAGCTTGTAGGAAGTTAGTTAATTTACATTTATTGTAAAGGGGTAGCAATCCCATTTCAACCCCTTCCAATTGTGAATGTAAACCATCCAGGGACCCACTCAAACACACACAAAGGTTTCTTAAAAATTAGTCAAAAATTGTTTAAGGAGAGTTCAGTGACATAAACACACGTACAGACAAATTATACAGGGTGAGTCACGGACTCCATTAATTTTAACAGTTGATTCTACTTATCAAAAGGAACAAAAAAATGTATAGAAGCCCTTGTCTGACCTTAACCGTTTAGCTGCCATGGCGTATTTTGTGATTTTTTCAAATTACACGACTTGGTACTATTAGTTTGAGTTAATAGGTTAAGTTACTAGGTTGAGTTACTATTAGTAGGTTGTTAAGTTTGTTTCTCGGGAAATAGGGCAGTTGCTCAAATTTCTTGGACGTAAAGAAATAGTGGCTACAGCGATGTGACTGGTGGCGCTATCTTGCTGGAATCACTAGAAAACAAAAACCAGAAAACCTTTAAACCGCTAAGTTTTTGTATCACTTCGTGTTACCACAATTCAATTCGTAACACTTCGCTTCGCTTTGTTTCACTGCTGCGTTTATAATTATTTTAATATCTAATGATCGCCCAAGCTTTTATTTATAGTCATACGAATACAGAAATACCGTGAATAAGTACATTAAAGGTATATTTTGGTTGAAATATATTTTAGGTTCAAGATTGATAAGCTCAGAAAACTTAAAATTATAATAGCTAAGTTACTATTTCAAATAAAATATTAATGTGAGCCAAAATTTATTTTAATAAAAATATTAAAACTGAGGGACCATTTTATGAATTATTTTACATTTCTTTTTAAACTAACCACACTACTAGATTCACTGGTTAGTAAATTCATAACAATATCAATTATTAATCTGCATTGCAATTTAAAGAGGAATTTATATTTTACGGAAATTAAAATTAAATAAAACAAAAATAAGTACTAAATATTTATACTAAAAATGTCCGATCAATGTAGCTGTGACGTCTGAGTGGAAGCTAATCCTGTTGAAAACAAAGCTCAGTGCACTTAACGTGACTGCTGCAGTTTACCTCAGTTTAGAATGTATTTCAAGTGAGTAACTGCACGTGACGTAGGAATACAATATTTTCATCGACAATGAACTACTGTATTGAAAGGTTTTCAAAAGTAAGTTACAATTTTAAATTACAACTCTGTAGTGTCCTTCTGTTAAATCCTAGAAGGAAACATTACTCTAGCTATTGCAGGGATATATGAACAATAATTTGTTGTTACCTTGTTGTTTAATATCGAGTTTGTTGAACAATACTATATTCGGGACTGGACAAAGGCAGTTTGAAAGGCGTCAAAGGCTCCCACAGGTAAAACATATATATAGGAAATTAAGGGTT
This sequence comes from Philaenus spumarius, assembly GCA_018207615.1. Lineage (NCBI taxonomy): Eukaryota > Metazoa > Arthropoda > Insecta > Hemiptera > Aphrophoridae > Philaenus > Philaenus spumarius. Next base: position 46,779 of record JAGFPH010000511.1, read on the forward strand.
TCAGAATAACATAAATATGAGCTTTTTAAATTCAACACACTATTATTAGTTGATGATTAAATATTGATAGCTTTAGCTTAAAAGTAGCTTAGTCGTTTAAAGAGGTAACTGTTTTAAGAATTTATTTTATTATTATTATTTTATTAATGTAAATAGTCTTTTACTCTGTTAATGAACCTTTTCATTCTTTCCATGATGTTTGCATAGCTGAGGAGTTGAAAAACTTATTGTTTTAATAACGTTGGAAAGCACTTCGCCCGTATTTTGGAATGGCTGTAGTTTTTGATAGGGGCAACATATAGACCTCTAGTTTGTGCCATTTGATTTTTTTTTATGCCCTGTATAACTAAACAATACACTATATATTGTTATTATAAAAAACATAAACAAATGTGGCTAAATCAAAACAATAAATACACATAGGAAATACAAACCTTATTTACATAACATAAAGAGCCATGTATTCCTCTTGCTATTTAATAAACAATATTTTTCTTACACAAAATAACTAATAGTTCATAAACATTCTTGGGAATAGAAGAGAAAAATAAAACGTTTTACCTTGTAACAAAACTCTCTTCTCTAAACGCAAAACAACCATTTCTTGATCCTGCTACAAAATATCTCAAGGTTTATTTAATTTTGTTTTTTTTTTTAATACAGTAAAATGTGCTGCTTGTATCGTAATGTTGCCCTTCTCATCCTCCAATTACCTCTTCTAATATAAAAAAGTCATATGATCTTATATTTAAATAAATATTTCTCGTATAACAATTGAGAGCAGATTAAGAAGGAAAGCAAAATATGGACCTTTTCTTTTGCAAAATATGCTACGAATACATTTATTCCTATCGATAAATTTGGTAAACTTTGAATAATTTAGATTTGTGGCCTTACAATCAGAGTATGTAATCGCAATTTGTTTTGGTACAGTCAAGAACATTGATTCAGAAAATAATATTGTATTGTGTATTGTCGAGGAGAGGTATTTAGAGCCTTTGAAGCAATTAAAATTATTTACATACCTAAAAAACGGAGCAATAAAAGAGTTCAGAATCAAGTCGGTGCGTGGAAAATAGGAACATTTAAAGATTCAGAAAAATGAAAGTCTATATGTAAACATTTTGAATTTCAAAGTGCTTGTGTGGAGTATGAAATTAAAGAGTTCTTAAAGCTGGACACGGTTTTATTTAAATTGTATCCATTTACCAACTGTAGAAAATATCTAAATTTACGTTTTTACAGATAATTTTTGTTAATAAATAGGAAGCCCAAGCTTAAATAAATAAATTTACAATAGTGTTCTTGAAAAATACAAAACTATAATCGTAAGTAATCACTGTCATCAATTTCTAGGAATAAAAACGCTGGACATAATACAACGAATTCTTTATAACTTAAGTGCGTCTGAGGATGACGACTTTGTAGCTGAAATAAGTTTGATGGCTAAACAAATTTTTGTGAGAATTATGTTCTGTGTTTTTAGTCTTAGAAATATTTAAATTAGATTATTGTCCGACGATATTTGGTTTCTAGTACAGTATATGCAAAGAAATTATTAATGGTCAGATAAATACATGTTTGAAGAGAAGAAAAAACTTTAAACTATGTTGACTATTATAAAGCATAAACACGCGAAGAAAATTCAAAATCTTTCCATGAAGTTGCGTGATCTTGTTAATAAGACGAAATAAACCCCTAGATAACTGTATAATATGGTATGATGAGAAATTTTCAAAGTTAAAGTTAGTGTAAAATTGGAGTGATGTAAATTTTAAAACATTAGAAATGGAGCTATTAAATAAAAACCAGGAATTTAGTTTAAAAACTATAATAGACAAAGAATCTTTGCTAGTATACGTAGAGACAGCAATACAACTTTAAAATGCAGATATAAAAACTAGAATAAGAAGTGATGTTAAAACTAAATTAGAAGAAAGTAAGACAACACGTAAAGTAAAAACAACAATAAACAACAATAGAAACTAACAACAAAATTGAATTATGAAGAATGTAAAGGAAAAAGTATAGTACTACTTAAAAGTAAATAAAATAAGCAATGCGATCGTAGTAATGAATACAACAGATTACAAAGAAACCGTGAAAACATGCTTCTACACGTCACGTAATAAAAACACAATTGTCAAGTTCGCTGGCATACATAATCCTTATTTATTTAATATGTTATATTAAGTTATAAATACGTTGTAGATTAAATGTCACTGAAGATCTATAACGTTGAAACGCTCTTGTCGATTAAACGTATTTTTTTGAAAATTGCGTTCTGTGTTTTTATTCTTAGAAATAATTGTTTTCACACGAGAAGCTCGATTATAATTATAAATTATCATACATGTTTAAAACAATTAATACTCTAGATTTCGGCTAACAGTTTTTTAGAAATAAAATCCCCAAACAATACATGTATAGAAACCTATTTGAATATATATGTATTATATTATAAATGTGTTCAGCTTTGCCTTTAAAGAAATCCACACCACCTACATTGCCATTTAAATTATTCTTTTTACTTTCTCCCCCTATACCATAGTATATGGAGAAAGTATTGTATTCGTCAAAATTTTCGAGTTTGAGTTTTTGGTGGAAATATCCGTTTTGGGTCCCCCTGAACCTAAAAAAGTGGTTTTCGGAGTGATGTCTGTGTGTGTGTCTGTGTGTCTGTGTGTCTGTGTGGATGTTATCAGACCTAGAGCCTAAACCAGTCGTCCGATTTTGATGAAATTTGGTATGGCGGTACTAATCTACGATATCTCCAGGAGTTTTTTCATTTTTGTGAATTTTTTATTTTTAAGGGTAATTTTCCCATAAAAACCCTTAAAATAACGGAAAAATCTACTTTTCTCAAAAACGGCTCTAACTATTTTGATTAAAATTTTATAGTTTATTAAGGACCTAAAGTACTATAAACTGTAAATTTTTAATCAAAATCGTTTGAGCTGTTTTTGAGAAAAGTTGGTTTTTCCGTTATTTTATGGATTTTTATGGGAAAACAACTTTAATACAAAATCACCTCTTCTACCCCACCCTACAAGTCACCGTGAATCTGTTTAATAATTTAAATATGTTTGTGAGAAAGTATGTGCCAGTTCCTGGTACCGTTTATTTAGATAACACGCATGAATGTATTGATACAAAAATATACATTTTAAATTGTACAAAAATATCTTCTCAGTTAAATATTATTTAACAATTTTAATTTTTAATTCTTTATCTATATCAAAAGTAAAATATGTTTGAATTATTAATGTTTATATTTAATTTAATTAGTGTATTATTTCGTTTATTTAAAAATTAAAAACAACAGAATAACAATAATAACAAATAAATAATTCTAAGTATAGCTTTAAGTTGGTTATTACCACTTCAAAAACAAAATAAACTGTTTGTTTTTTACTGCCACATTTCTTGATTTTACTTTCTCACTATACTATAGTATAGAAAAAGTATAGTGATCGCAAAAAATCTGTGTTGAGATTTTTGTGGAAATATACGTTTTGGGACCCCCTGAGTCCAAAAAAGTTTGTTTTACAAAACGTCTGTCTGTATGTATACTAAGCTAGAGTGAAAACTATTCGGTCGATTTCAAACAAATTTGCACCAGACATTTCAAGTAGATAGATGCACGAAAAACAGTTTTAAAATTTTTTGAAAAACAACCCCGTTTTTGGCAAAAAAACCTCCAAAAAATCAGTTATTATTTTTTTTATAAAAAACGGCTCTAACGATTTTGATAAAAATTTGGCTTATTTGTAGCCTTTAATGTGCCCTACCATATGAAAAAACCGCATCTTTTTAAAAATTCTCGTTTTGCTAATAATAATAATAATAACTAATTTTTGGGGGTTTTTTGGCCATTAAGGGGGTTGTTTTTCAAAATTTTTCAAAAGCTTTTTTCATGCATCTATACAGGCCTCTGACGTGTTTAGTGCAAATTTGTTCGAATCGATCGAATACTTTTCTCTCTAGATAATAATAATAATATTTATTAGTTAATCTCCTACTTTAATAAATCACCTCTCCTACCCCACCTACAATTATGAAGTCTCAGTGAATCTGTTTAATAATTTAAATATGTTTGTGAGAAAGTATGTACTAGTTCCTGGTACCGTTTATTTTCATTTAGCTTACCAAAATAATCGTCTCAGCTGTTTACGTAAGCATATCATAATGGACAGAAAATCCGATAGGGCCTAGAAATCGGATTCGTGAATGTATTTAGTAACGCATGTTTTTAATGTCCGAATAAATTCAAAAAACTTAACCGTTAAATCGTTTTGTTTCGTAACATTTGGTTTAAGTAAAAACGCACTTCATTGCGTAACATTCTGTATGTAGTAGTACTAAACTTTTTTTACTGAAAAATGCCACTGGATGTGTTGTAAAGCCAATTACTTCTTTGTTATGTTAGTATTATTTACTACTCTCACTCTCATACTTAAATATTATTAAAATATAGTTTCATCATAACCTCAAAATTGAGATGGTTAGTACTATTAAATGTTTAAATTATAGAGTATTAAATTTGTGATATAACAGGAATTATAATCAAAGTTAAATTTAAACCCTCGCATGACTAAATAAAACACCTAAAAATTAGAAACACAAATAATTGCTTCAAGTATGAAATAGCCTCAAAGAAGAAATAGCTGATAACTGAGTAGGCCTACCACTGTACATCTTCTATCAGCTGATCTTTGAACTTACTGTAAATGGAAAAATAATTGTAATGCACAAAAATAACATTTTTATCATACTGCGTTATAAACTGATATTTTTTATGCACGCTTTACGTCCGTAAAGTGACTCTTTATTATAGTCATTCACTACTTGCTCAAAAAGTCAGCTGATTCAATAACCAGCTGTCTTGCTCTAGGACCTAAATAGTAGTTTTCCTACAGCTGTTTAATAAAGTGCGTTTTTCACACTCATAGCAGAGCGCAAACTAAACTATATGTGTTCAACGTCAAGTAACTATACCTCTTTGTTTTACTTTACCGCACGGACTCCAGCTGTTTACTTTGCGCACTGTACTTTGCGCACTAAAACACTAATATTTAAAACGAAGCCGAGCTCGGAAATTCAATTAAGCACCCAAAAAGCATTTTTGGTCCGCACGATGAACAACGTATTTTACCTTACTGAAATAAAATTAATATTCATGATTTTATTTTATTTTTATTTATTTTTTATCATACTGCGCTATTAACAGCTATTTTTGATCCTGAAATTGATCCGTAAAGTAATTTCCTCACCTTACAAACCTTTCATATTCAGCTTCATGCATACTTTTTGAATAAATCCACGAATAAACATCCACTTTAGGTAATAGTGATGGAATATACTATTTATGTGTAACTCGTCACCAACAGTTTATCTGCAGGCAACGGACTGCAAGCCTAACTGAAGGTGTTTAACTGTCACACACTATTCAGTTCCAACGACAGGCTTCGTCTGCAGACTGCAGATAATGAACTCACAGATTAATAACTGCAGGCCAACCTGTACACTCACCATACATTAACAGTTTTGTCAACAGTTGAGTTCAAAATTGATTGGTAAAAGTAAATAAAACGCGTACCGTAGATAAAAATAGTTATGAATCTAAATAAAAAGTAGCTGCTTTATTAGTACTAACTAGGGAAGAAAGAAATGCTACTGGGCAAAAGATTGGCTACTTGAACTTTAATTTTTTTTATTTTTAATGTTTCTAAATTTTTTTAATATCAGAAAATAATTATATCCTAATTTTATAAATTTTAAATTAAAATAATTTGTTATTTTGCTAAAAAAGAGAGAATTGTAATTTTAAAAAAATAAACAAATTTATAAAATCAGATAAATCATAATAATTACACAAACATTTTTAAAGGCCTTGACTGTGTGTCGATGTAGTGAATTGCTGGTTGAGGTTGAACAGAATAATTGTATGCATTAATAATTTAATTGTACTGTCATCAAACTTGAAGGCCTACTGGTAACATTCAATTGAATTGTATTTACTTTGATTTTGATTTCCATAAAGAAGGATTTTAACGGTAAGTGTCTGTAAATCCGTCAAAAAGTACACATTTATCACTCATTTCGTATGAAATACAAGAAAATCTGTCACAAAACTTTCAACGAACGTAAAGATTTTAACTGCAGATCAGAACACAAGTTGTTTGTCCACCCCCCCAACGACAGTCCGCGAACTGTGTGTCTGTGGCGAGATTTAGCTTCAGTTAATTGGCCTGCAGTTCGCTGACTGCAGACAAACTGTGTAGCGAATAGTTACACTATGCACTATTTAAAATTACAATATACGAAATTAAAACAAATTACATAAAACTGTATGTCACAAAATAAATTGATTACACGCTGGTTATTAGTTTGGAAATCCTGATCTGTGTAAAGCTGGGTGAAATTCTAAATTCCCATCACATCTTTTTCACTTTATTGTTGTTTCAAAATACAGTACAGTAACAAATTTTAAGAGGAGGATTAAAATGCCTTTTTGAGCGAGAAATCTTTTTATACATTTCCAGAATATACATTTTAAAACTAATTTAGACTGTAATATAACATAACTAGGGGACCATGCACCATGCTTGCATCGCTCACATACACCTACAATGACTCGCAGCGTATCAAATACAAACAAATGATTGTATACTCTGACATTTTCATGAATATTACTATTGATTAGGACAGAGATACTTGGATTGCGTTAGGGTGGTGGGGACAGCGATACCTAGATCCTGACGCATGCGATGTAGGACCAGCGTTTTTTTGTGAATGACAGGAATATTTTTTTATATAATAATAGAGTGATATTAACCTAACCTAAAATCCAATCAGATGTTTTATGTATAATTAGTAAGCCAATGTGAAAAATCACAGGCAGATTAATTAGATACACATCATTTATAAAAATACTATTTAAAAACAACATTCTTTATCTAATTATGTTGAGCAAATTTTTAAGTGGTTAATGTATACAATTATAAGGATTATAAAACTGTAGGCCTATTTGGTAAAATGCTGTATTTGTATTATATATAACAATAAAAATAAGAACATTATCTTTTAATAGCTTTTTATTTCATATTGATATATCAAAATTATTTATAAGTTATTAATATTGTAATGAATAAATTAATGGTCTAATATATTTATATGTTATACCAAGATGTACGAATCTTCGGAATTTTATTGCACACTCTTAATTTGGCATGTACACCAAATATTTTACTTTCTTCTCACATATTTTTATTTAAGAAGGCTAAGTCACTTTTTTAACGCATACAAACCAAACACTAAATATCTTAAATTAAATTGTTTACTCTGTAAATAAGTACAGTATATTAGTTAATATAATCATTTGAATAAACTACACAATTAAGTTTAAATAGTTCTTTCTTTTTGAATTGCAGTTTCAAACTATCGTAGGAATTGTAATTCCATACTTAAATACATACATAATCGTATTCGAAATCAGTTGTGCAATAATGTGTTTAATAGTCTTTGTTTGGGTTCATTAGAAGTGATTTTCATCAAATTAATTTAGAAATCCTGTTACATAACTTTAGAAATAACATAAATAAAACTGGCAAAGCGTGAAGAAAATGTATAATACAATATTGTTAATAATTTGTATTTATAGCCTTTGATTTGTAGTTAGAGGTTGTACCGAAATGCACATATTATAACTATTTGAGTTAACCATTAAACTATAAATGTTGTCTCTTACCGTCATACGTATTACTTACTATCGAACTTTGCCCTCGTTAAAACGTATAACAGCCGTTTTGCGACTGAGCGCATTTTCAGACACTGTACACGATTGATTGCACGATTGTACATACAATATTGTTGTGTTTACTGTGTTGGTATAGAATGCTGGGTTGAATAAACCAATCATTACACATAACTTAGCTATTATCCTTCATCCGATAACTGCTATTGTTTTAACAGTTACACCATCCGATAGGAAATCAAAAGAGTTACAAAAAAGGTGTGACATTTTTTGTTCAAATGTTAGCCTACTGTTTTTGAGTAATTTTTGTTTGAAACTTTCAAACAGCCACTATTTTTAAACTAATGGTTGGATTTAATCGCTTATTTTTCTTGAGATATATCATTGTTATGTTAAACTTCACGCCAAGTTTGAACTCAATCAGTCAAACCATTCAAAAGATAATTATTATTTTGTACAAAAAACAAAATGGTGGATATCTAGAAAGCTTTTTCGGTTCTGTTTTTATATGTTTTTTACTTTCTCCCCCTATACCATAGTAGGCTATATGGAGAAAGTATTGCATTCGTCAAAATTTTCGAGTATGAGTTTTTGGTGGAAATATCCGTTCTGGGTCCCCCTGAACCTAAAAAAGTGGTTTTCGGAGTGATGTTGGTGTGTGTGTG
>JAGFPH010000511.1:55299-85087 GCA_018207615.1 Philaenus spumarius
TGAACCTAAAAAAGTGGTTTTCGGAGTGATGTCTGTGGGGGTGTGTGGGGGTGTGACGGGGTGTGTGTGTGTGTGTGTGTGTGTGTGTGTGGATGTTATCAGACCTAGAACCTAAACCAGTCGTCTGATTTTGATGAAATTTGGTATGGAGGTACTAATCAACGGTATCTCCAGGTGGTTTTCATTTTTGTGAATTTTTGAATTTTAAGGGTAATTTTCCCATAAAACCCCTTAAAATAACGTAAAAATCAACTTTTCTCAAAAACGGCTCTAACGATTTTGATTACAATTTTATAGTTTATTAGGGAAACTAAAAAAATTTAATCAAAATCGTTCTAGCCGTTTTTGATAAAAGTTGGTTTTTCCGTTATTTTATGGATTTTTATGGGAAAATTACTCTTAAAAATAAAAAAATTAAAAAAATTCCTATAATGAGGGAGAAAGTAGGCCTATGTGTCAGTTTCCTGATACCGTTTATTTTTCTTATTTTGACCCATAGAACCATTCCTCAAAGTTTGGCACTTTACTTATGGGACATCCTGAAGAATGAAGATTCTGTTTGTTTACTGAAATCCAATATTCCGGCAATTTTTCTCTGGAACTAACAATTTTGAAAATCAGGTTACGACCACTGGAAATCTTTTTTAATATTTAATTGTCTTTATTCCTCTATAAAGAAAACAGTTCTTCTACAAAACAATACTGTAATTAGTTCAACATGACGTGTCACTCGGCTTATGAGTGGTCACGAGTAAACACATTTTTGTTTTAGATCAACCAATGAGAAGACTTAAACCTAAAATTTAAAAAAGTTTTAGAAATTGATTGAATACGTCTCCAACCCAAACTAAACATTGTGTAACTAATTTATTAAAATATATATACACACATTTTACTATTACGTGTTTCAGGCCACCCGATATCCCAGAAATATTATGGTTCGAAGAAGAGAACGATTTGATACGAAGTTGCGCCGCTCTGTCTTCAGCCCTCGGGTTACAGAAGAGTTTCAGCACAAGTGACATCAGCCAACTTCCGTCCCCCGACGAGACGCCGCTCAATCTAACAACGCGAAGCGCAGTGTCTGAGTTAGCATTGACTTGTGTACAACGGTCAGGGTACCTGATAGACCATCCTCGCCTGGAACACGCATCGAGGTCGTGTTCTACTTGGGTTGCTGTTGGTGACGTAGCCTCCACATCCCAGCTGCCCTCTCCGCACGGGGGTCACACCACGTCCACAGCGCCCCCGCCAACACCGCCCTCCTTCACGGCTGCCGACCTGATACGTTCTGTGAATAAAAAGGTAAATTAATAGACAAGCTATAAGTCAAGTTTAATAAGACGATTTTCTTGGAGCTTTGTTCATTAAGGGTCTGCTCCAGTAAACGAGAAAGCAACCGTAAACGCAAACGCTTCTCTCTATAACCGTATCTAAACTGTGCAATTTCTTGCAGCTGAGCGCTTTGACGTTGCCTCATTTCAAACCATTTTATAAATCCATCTTTTGTAATTGAGTGCTGAAAAAAAAACTGAATATTCTTTAAAAAATTTTGGATCCAAATAACTTTTCATTATTAATTTTTTATTGTGTTAGGAAAAAAATCAAACTTTGTACTCCAAAATGTCAATTACAGAACAAAAGAAAAGCATTTTTAAAAAATCTAAAATGCAAAACGGATGCGTATTGTAATTGTGCTTAAAATGAGACCTTGCAAACAATTTTATGATAAAAAATAAACGAAATAAATGGTTTGAAATTTAACATTGCTCTTATGGGATACAAATCCAAGATGGCCGCCACTACAACAGATAAAGCTAAGAATTAACATCAATCGAAATTTACTTTAAGCATCTTACTCCGTAATTAGCAAGTAAAAACGTACGATTGAAACTTATTTGATTTCTTTTTTTTAAGGGCAAAGACCTAGGTGGTTATCATCGCCTCTCAGTAAAAATTGAGAAATGAAGGGGTGTTAAATATACTCACAACTAATAATATAAACTAGTGGCTTGTAGGGGCAAATGCACCTATTTATATTGAAGCAAACTTTAATATTTTGTATAGTAATTTTATTTTTTAAATACAAATTAAATTTAATATAATTCAAGTTCATATTAAAACTACACAATAAAATAAATAAAACCAAACTTAACAGCTGCGCTTTAATTTTTATAGAAAAACAAACAAAACAACTGGGGTTTTATTTACCTTTTATAACCAAACTAACCAGCTGGGCTTTAATCAATATAATAAAAATGAATTGCTGTTCCTTTGTAAGCGCATCACTTGAGAACGGCTGGACCAATTTGGCTATTTTTTGTTTTAAAATGATCGTAATAGTCCGAACTAGGTTTTTATATAAATACAAATTTGAAAAGTTTACCGAAAAAAGTTCAAATTTTGAAAAAACTAAACAGCCTCTTTTGTATGGACTCAAGACCATAGTGCACAAAAACAGCTGTTCGTATAAAAAGCTTAGCAACACGTCATGTTTGTTTATATTCATAACCATAGCAACATTACTTAGCAAATTTGATGAGTATTAGCTTTATTAGGTTACATTAACAAACTAAAAACAAACAAAAATCAACTAAAAATGCTTACTATATTTTAATTCAATTCAAACATTGGTTGTTACATATTATATATAAAACAACTGATTTGCATCGAAAACTGAACATAATTTTAGGTTAGGCCTACAATGAACCAAAACACGTTTATTTGCAACCAATTGGGCCAATTTAGAATCAGGTTTTTTACAATTCATCACAACTATCAGTCTTTTTAGATTAGGTAAAAGCAAACAAAAGGTTTACTGTTTTATCTATAAAGGTTTACAAACTATAAATCTAAATGTGTGCAGTATATTCTTAAGTGGCATAACAACCATTTTTCAATGCGATCACTTAAGTCAACGTATTGCTATGGAAAAACTGTACTACACTATAAAATAAATCAAGCAATAGCGAAGCATTGCTGGGTCCACTAGTTTTTATATAAAAACAAACAAAGCAACTGGGCTTTTGAATTTGAAATTAAAACAAATAGTGAAAGCAGTTTTTCGCGCTTTTTTCGAGTTGTATTGCCTAAATTAAAAATCTAAAGGCAGTTTGCACATCTGCACACACAGACGCGTGTTTTAATGTATAATATGTGGGGGTAAATCTTAAAAGAAAAAAGCCTTGCAAAGTTTCCATGTAGCGTAATAATATAGATTACATTCATCTGGCACATTAAAAAAGAAAGATAAATAAGTGCTACAATTTTCGTATGGAACGAAAGCGTTTTTTTTTTTCTTTTTTTTCAAGTAGCCTACGGTACTCGTTTCAATATCTAAATGAAAAATAATTAATAATTAACCTATTAAAAAGTAATTTTACCCATGTAAATCGTAGACGGTTGGGGTTAAGAAAAAACTCAAGAGTAAAAATGTTGTTTTGTGTTAAAAATTAAAATTATTGTTGAAATTTGAAGCACTTTTTCTGAAATCATTGCACTAAGCAGCCGTCATTTGGTAGCGCTATCTAACTGCTTTTGAATTCATCATTATTTAACGAGCTCTCTTTTTTTTAGATCATTATTTAGAAACAAAATACTAAGAAAACACATGTTCATAATTAATGGACGTTATATATGTGCTTTTAAACTTTGCGAGTTTAGGGGTTCCCATGTTTTAATTTCTGTACAGTAGGTATATATATATATATATTTTTTTAATTAAATCATTATTGTTTTCCAATTTTATACATTTAATATGATTTCGTTATATTAAAGACATCTTAGAGACGAATTCGATTCAATATTTACAACTCATTTTCAATTCTAGTTAACAACTTACTCCACGGCAATACAGGTCGACGTAACTACTGGCCTTTGTATTAGAAACAGAAGCGACTATCGTGTTTCCAAAGAATCATCAGCAACTTGCATCCCCTCCACTTCTTACAATCGATGAAAGTCTTCCTCATCTTACCCATCGCTCACATTCGCTTCATAATCCATCTTCGGACCCTCAAGTATTTTAATGCAATTTACAACATATGCTTTGTCTATAATAGTTGCTCTAACTCCTGGAAGGTTCTTATTCTCCATACTTCGTCCAATTTTATTCCATACGTAACAAATATTAACAGGCGGTGATTTTTAAACCTTGAACTTAATTTTTATAAGCGAGATCTGAACAGTCCTAAATTTACAAAGTAGGCTCGATTTACAGCCGTTTTTTTCAATTTAAAGTGTTTTTCACTATTAAGGAAGGGACAAAATATGTAAAGCTGGACACACTTTAAATTTAGATTTTCAATTTCATTTTATGCATATACAAAAATTTACTTATTTCAGCCGACTTCCTCTTCGAACGAATTTAACGAATTTACTGGTTCAAATATATCGTTACAAAAACAAAGAGTCCAGTATAGACTATTATTTAACTATTAAGAAAATAATGTTTAAATCTATTAAAACTTTCTCTTGGTATAAAGTTGGTTGTAAGTATCGCGTGTAAGGGCTTTATGAAAGGATATAAAATCTATTTTTTTATATTTGTGAAACACCAACCCCCGCAGCGACTCGTAGCGAAGCAAATGCAAACAGATTATTCTACTTTCTGATATCGTCACGGAAATAACTATTAATTATTACAGAGGCACCAGGGTAATGTGGTGGGGGTAGCGATGACCTAGATCCTGTTGCACGCGCAGTAGGGAGTTTTTGCGTGTATACAGGAATTCTTTTATATACGAGTAATAGTGATACAATGAATCCGGAAACCGTCAAAGTCTTTGTTTCGGCGTTTATTTCAAAACATATTTTTGTTTGACTATGCAAGAAGGGTGCGTATTTTGCTCGATCTAAAGTCTGTTTGTGTACACTTGCGTAAAACATTACAATAAACACAAGCTAGACTGATTTTTATGATTCCGATAGAATTACTAGTTAGTTGTATAAATGTTAAAATAATTCAATTTGGTGGATATGAGCATAATTTTCACTCAAGTGTAATGTAAGTACATTGTAAACAAATACTTGAATCAAATAAAGGATTGCATTTAAAATATATTGAAACATAAATTCAGAACGTGAAATTCTGTACATTTCTTTTTTTCAAGATACTAAATCAAATTTGTATTTTGATGCTTGCTGCTAAACATGTGATAACAACCCACCCTTAAAACAATAAATATTAATTGTTATACTTTCCTTTAAGCTAGAGAGTTGGAATTGTGTACATTTATTTCTTACAAGATACCAGTTTTACATTTTGTCACATTTTGCTAAGTGGTGAAAATGTAGTAACAATCCCTAAAACAATAAATATATATTGTGATATTTTCCTTAAAAATAGACAACTAAAATATGATACGTTTATTTCTTACAAGATACCTATGCAAAATAAACCATTTTTATTTTTACATTATGTCACTTTCTGCTAAGGGTGAAAATGTAGTAACAACCCCTAAAACAATAGATATGCATTGTGATATTTTCATTATAATAACGTTTATATATACAACAACAACATCTTTTTTGCAATCACATTAATATAATTACCACCAATCTCACGAAAAGTATTCTTCTTTCGACAAATGTTCTAATGGCAAGCACCAAATATCGTCCGTCCATGACACAAGAATTGAACGGCGAAGTATAACGAGAAATTGCACTCAATTTTTAATTTTGCTTTGGACAACAACAAATCACACAATGACAAAACGAAAATATTGAAATGTCAAACTTAATCTCAAATGTCACTTCGTTTTAAAGTTTATCAAAAATTCAAATACAAAAAAAAATTGTTGAACCAGCTAATAGCAGTCTTTGACAAAGGCAACAACATTTTATTTTTGAATTATAAACAATTTCGTTCACTGTACATTAGTGAATAACCAAGTTATGGGCAAAAAACTGAAAATTATATTTTTTTGTTAGTTGTCTACAACTACCGCAATTGGTTTACGGTAAAATAAAATAAAGAGTGATCAAAGAAGAAGTCTATTTAATTAGTTGCAATATTACCTTAACATATTATAAGCCAGTTGTGACTGTTGAAGACAACTGCCAACAAATTTAATTTTTTTGCTAATAGCTCGGTTATCCATCATCGTTCAGAAAAAAATGGTTTGCCATTAAAAAATAAAACTGTTTTGTTTCTTCTAAATTTTTTTGTAAAGATAATTGGTTTAGAGATATTTAACATTACAAAATTTAAACGTCCGCCATTTTGTAAACTAACACGAAAATAGATAATTGTGTAAACTTTAATTGACCGAGCGAAGCGAGGTCTTCGTTTTAACCCGACCGTTCGGCATTTCGTCTGTGTGTCTGTCTGTCTCACGATTACGGCCAAACGCCTTGACCGATTTTGATGATTTTTGCATGAATGTTCCTTATTCCTAGGCCGAACCATGTATGTTACGGTTTCTTCAATTTTTCATTTTTAACACCTTAAATAAAATAAAATAAAAATAAATGACCGTTTCTCTCAGTGTAAGTTTTTTTCCAAAGCCAGTTTGTGGCTTAACCGAAGTCGAATTTAAAAACTAATGACAGTTTGCCCATAGCAAATTAGATTTTCAACAAAATTGTATTCTTGATTTTTTCCCCGTATCTCTAACGGTAAGCTCACAAAATGGCCGTAAACTCCAAATTTGTTAAAAATCGTCCAAGTTTTTGTATTTAAACCATGTTTTTATACGTTTATTCTAAACCAATTCAAAAGTGTACCGTAACTTTTTTGTAGATAAAGGTTCAAAGAATTCATATATGCCAGTAAAAAAATGATTGAAGTGAAATTAACAAAGTTATTTGCTCAAGAAACAATCACGTTCAGCAACGAAAGGAAAAAGTTCAACTTTAGGCCTACATAAAAAGTAGTAAAAAAATTTTGTAATTTTTTTCATAAATGTAAAAAGTTTCGTAATTTAGTTCTAAATAGAAACAACTGTATAAAAATATCTATCAATTTCAATTTTTTTATTTTTGAAACACCAGTTTTTATGTTCCTACTACAAGACTGCTAACAAAACTAGGCCTGTTTTGAATAGTAATTTAGGAATATATCCTCTGCCCAAAAATGACATATTATTATAAGAAAGCGTAGAGGATAAATCAAAGAATTGAATTGTATAGGCCTACTTGTAAATTATTATTTTACAAAAGTATTTGACTTAGCTTTACTTGAATTACAAAATGAGATGAAACAAACAAAACATCGCGGCGATAAAGGACATACAAAAAATGACCTTTGGACAGCGTGGGAAGTGTTGGTACATGGGTTGAGATCACTATCACGACGCTTTAACATCGTTTGTTTTCATTATTTCTAATATTGGAATATAATATGGAACTGTAAATACATTAAGTTTTAGTTATTTCAGTATGTAAATATTTAATTCTATGTTTTCCCGATATTTGTAGTATCTAACGCATTATTAACCTACATAAAACACAATGCCCCCTAAAAGAAAATCTTTAGCAGTTAAAGCTCAAGAAAAGGAAAAAAACGAGAACTAGAAACCCCGGAATCGCGGGAATTGCAAAATAATGTTTCACAGGCTAAACCTTCTGCTTACTTCCTTACTGGCACACTATTTTTAACCTAAGCTCAAAACCACAATTGTTATTTCAACGAGCGAGGTCTACTGTTCACAGAACTACTAGTAAAAATGTAGATAAAAATACGATTACCGAATTTCAACTCATTTTCTTTATCTTTATTTAAAGATATCACATTTTTTCAAACAAAATGGTGCGAAACGTAACGTTTCGTGCCTAAGTTTATCGGAACTTTTATTTCTACCTAATGAAAAATTCTACAAAACGGTTCCAGAGATTAACGGGATACCCTTTACACCAGTAAAACATTGTACGTAAAATGTATTCTACGTTAAATTATTCCACTTACAGTTGTATCGCAGGGGTGAGGGTTGCCCCTAGTTTATAATTATTGAGACAGTAGCATAATGGAATAAAACTTGATTACAGTCTGTCGCAAATAAGAGATTATTTACTCAAACGCATTTCAACGACAATGTCTCCATATTCAGTTATACAATAATCAAACTATGATTGTTATATTGAATTGTCTGGGTTGGTAGATCCGACCTAGGTATAGGAACCATCATACGAGTAACCAGGACGACAGTATGGAGGGGGTTACAACAACCGGGGGTTTACAAGTGGAACACACACTGCGTTTTTTTGTCGGCTGCGGATTGTCATAAAATTTAAAGTGTGCACGCGGTAAAATTTCCGACGCCGCGCCGTCTAAAATTCTTATTGGGATTCAATAAACTGAAGCGTCTACTTCATTAATCACGAAGTGTGTTATATAATATATTATTTCTTTTAATGTTTTATTGACATGAAAATAGAGCAACTTTCGCTTTATTGTTATTCTGTCGACGATTGAAAAGGAAACAAAAAAATATACATATTTGGGTTCATTCAATCAATAAATAAAAGAAGAAAAGATTTTGTAGCATTTATTTTTACACTGTGTTTCCTGATTTGAGGAACTAGAAGAAACATTTTTCAATTATTTAAGAAAGTCGGTTTCTATACGCGGCTGAAGGATAGTATTCTACGAAAAAAATACTAAAATCAGGGAAATTGGCGTGCATTTGGTCACGTTCGCCACTGTTTTGGCGGGGACGGTAGAAAATCCGTCGATTGTTGTGGCAGCTAGCGACTGCACTGCTACCGTCATCGGTAAATAAACCAATCGATTCTTTTTCCGACCAATATGTATGCCATTTTAATAGTTTTACTTTATGTCTATATTTTAATACTGCATTTTTAACAAAAAAAACTGTCAGGCCACTATAATGTGATGATTATTGTGTACAGTAGTAAGAGGTTTTTATAAAACTCAACATCATTATTCAATGTAAATTTATTTCCGTATTCATGATGATAAAAAATATTTGAAAACACATAGGATTTAAATATTTACTTTGCCTTCCCCAAAATCAACCGATTTCCTTCATATTTAGTATAAAAATAATCACGCGATCAAAACACAGAGAGTGATATATTTTGTTTTAAGTTTTTCTTTCAATTAAAAAAGTTTGTATAATGACACTGGGACAAACAGCAATAACTCTAATACAAAGGCAGACGACAAGTGCCCATCCCCGATGTCGCACAATAGGCCTAAGGGTAAGGGTTTTATTACGGTAATTTGGTTCTGCCTCACGCTGAGGTGAAATGAACTATAGCAATATTATACTGATAATTTATTGTATTTTGACATTTCCATAGGTGTAAAACAAGTTACTCTTAAGAGCGTATTTTAATGTAAACAAAGTGCGAAATATTTTTAAAAATTGGGGGAGTTTATAACCCCAAACCCCCCTCTCCCCTGGTTACGCCTATGGGAACCATAATATTTTAAATATAAATAATGAACCAATTTAACCTATACATAACTGTGATAACGTTTGTAGTTTAGATTCTTCCAACATTGTAGTTTATACCGTGCCATTCAGCACAAAATAGAAGAAGGAAGCCTAAACGCCTATTCGTCTTATTGTTTTATTATAACACATTTTGGGAAGAGTCCCTTATTTTTAAAACTTTTAAATCCAAGTACGTATGCTAACCTTTATATTTACGTACTTGTGTTATGTTTAGGTTAGACAAAACTACATCCGACGCCGTCTGCTGACAACCTACAAAGCTCTAGAAAGATTGTCACAAAGTGAGTTCAACCTCGATCGACTAGAAGTGGCAGCGGCAAATGCCCAAGCAGCGACCAACTCCAAGTCCTCGGATCCTCCGACAGTCCATCTCACAGTACCAGGAGCGCCTCCGACTCCCTCCACGAGCAGTCAAGTGTCCACGCTACTAAGAGTTGTCAACCAACACGGATCCAACAAGAACTTGCCTCTCACAGTAACCGACGTCGAGAGAGAAAGAGGAAAACCTCTGTCCAAATACGACCGGAATATGATGATCTTCAACTGGTTACATACGCTCGATGATTCTTCTTTTGAGGGCCAATGAATCGTTGCTTCCTTCGACCTAATGTTACATTCTATTCCTTGTGTCTTAATTTAATTTTCGACATTACATTGTATGATTTTCGATTAAACTTAAAATGTTAATGAGTTTTGTATTTATATTGTAGGCCTAAACATTCATATACAACTATTGAGCTTGGCATGTGAGAAGAGAACGTGATGAAATAAAACTGAACACAAAATATCCCAACTATTATAGTAATACGTTTACTAACTCAAATGCGTTTGAACGAAAATGGTATGGTTTGATTATTGTAGCTAGTGCATCACTGAAGATGGCGACTTTGTCACTGAAACGCGTTTGAGTTAGTTACAACGTATTCGTTGTGAAATTTTGTGTTCAAATTTTATTTTATCACCTTTGTTTATCCATATGGGATCATATCACTATTCCATAAAACGGGAATAAGAGGAGGCGTTATAAATCTAAAAAAGACTGTCAAACGATTGACTAATAAACGATAATGTAGTTTCTATGGCAACAAGAGGTTGCCAGATACTTTTTGAGTTAATGTTCCCAGCATACTTAGTTGCTCAAATTTGACAACACTGCTCTACGCTAAGCCTCGACTCCATTATATTCTTGTTTTATTCTTAGTAAAATAGTTTTTTTTGAGTTTCGCTGAAATCCTTATTGTCGAGGCAATGGATAGTATGACTGTCTCAAAACCAATAAAATTCGTTTCTTGAAAAGTTGTTTAACTATTGCACAATTCAAGATATAAACCCCTTTTTTCTTCTCTTTTATTGAAATATCAGAGTAGAGAATTTATTTAAAAAAACACAT
The DNA here is from genome assembly GCA_018207615.1 of Philaenus spumarius. NCBI lineage: Eukaryota > Metazoa > Arthropoda > Insecta > Hemiptera > Aphrophoridae > Philaenus > Philaenus spumarius. The sequence continues at coordinate 66,112 of JAGFPH010000511.1, forward strand.
ATTTTCCAATAAATTTCAAGTATACATGTATTTACATTACAATTAAGCTTAGCTTGTAAAAGAGTGTTCAAAAGAGACAACATTTAATATGATCTGCCTTAAACTTCATCCCAAACCATCAAATACAATAGAGATCCAAAATAATTTAGTAAACAGAACTAATGAACCGTCAATAGAATTTGCATTTAGTAACTTTTATTCCGCCCTGCCAATATCTTTTCACTACTACAAACTCGTGGAAGAGGAATTAATTTAAGTAGGTTCAGTAAACGCTCTTAAACAACTACGGAGTTAAAAGCTTTCACACACATTTTTAAATATATATTTTAGAGTTTGTATACCTATTTAATAATAATTATTAAAAAACTCAATCAAAATGTTTATTAGATTCAGAAATAGAATACCCTTAAGGGTAACAATACCACTCTGGTAAATCTATGGAACTCAGTGAGAGGAGTCCTTGAGAAGGCCGCCCGTAGCTATTGCATTAATAAATCGCTCGAGTTCGGTTGGAATGTCGCTTGTTAGCACTTGCGGTTCAGTTGAATTATTTGAAACAGGAAAACTTCAGGACGATTTTGTTATCTACTAACTAAACGTTGCTTAAATTGTTGTATACAAATAGCAAAAATAAAAATTAGGATTGCCATTAGTAAAAAATCGTGTTTTAGATTTGTTTTAAAAAGAATCTACGAAATTTGATAATTTACCTCTGTTATTTACGAATTACTAGGGGAGACCTCTGCGTGCTCCGCACGCCAACCCCCCACCCCCCAACTCCCTGTTGGAACCCGTTGTGTGCCGTTGGAACCCTTTGTATAGTCAGCAAGGCTCAGGTCTACACTTTAATAAAAACCTAACCTAAAAATTTATTTAAAATTTGAAATAAACTGTCAATGAAAATATTAGAGACTACAGCTGATTACTGAATCAACAATAAACATTACAAATCAGACCTAAAACACACCAACAATAACATAACCTAAATCAAATCATCTGTTGACATTTGAGTAAGTTTAAAGTAAACAACTTATTTATTTGAAACTCAATTAGTTTATCAGCTGTTTAAAATCGAATTACAGTATTTCCTATTTAGCCTAGTTGTAGCATAGGCTACTGATGCACTTTTAAAACTCGGAATAAAACTAAAATAAAAGTGTAAATCAAATATTTAGCTTCACAGTGACTTAGAACTGGAAATTATCTTTTAAATAAAAAAAGAATCATCAAAATCGGTTAAGTATTAACTTCAGGAAGTGAATGAACTAAAATCAGGAATTTTTTTAAATATATAGATAGTTCAGATGTTTATGAACAACTTGTCGCCAATTACAACGGTTTATCTTCAAAACTCGATAGAAGTGTTTCGTCCTGGTATTGCTCCTTCAAAGCGTTGGTTCCTCGGCAAATAACAAATGATGTGTCACCTCCTGTCTTCATTAGCTCTGCCCCTTTCACGGATGACTCTTAATTGGACGGAAACCCTTGTTTGCTTTAGGCCAAGAGACTAAACCCGCTGTGGGATATTTAAAATACTTCCGATATTCAGCGAAACCTTAATTTTACGTTGTGTTTGATTTCTTGTACCTGTACGGGTAACCAATGTATTATTGTTTAACCTACGAAGGAATAATCTATGCAAATAAGTGATAGCTGAAATTATATTTTATACGATATTCGGTGAAGTTCGATTTTATAAAGTTTAGTAAATATAAGATGCTTAGATTGTTTACGACAGGAAATTTATTCAATCGTTTCAATCAAATTTGTAATGGATTTATTTCGTTATGATTGACGAAGTAAATATAATTTTCCTGTGAGTAATTTTAGATTTGATGTATTTATAACTTTATTTTAAGACATCAAGTGCCAATAACATTTATATAATACTCTGGCAAAATACTCTTACATTCAGTAGTTTCATAATTTTTAAAATATTTCATTTGAATACTTTTATAACCTTTTTGTTTACTAGTAAATACACATTAGTACATTTTGTGCATTTATGTATTTTCTACTTAGGTGTAGCTAGACTGTATACCTGGTTTCTTTTTCTATTTATCTAAATTTTAAGTTTGGAGTTCTAATGCTAAGTAAACATTTATTTTTGGGTCCATTTGTTTTAAATTTTAAACGTTGAAACATAGTTTACTTTGATTACAAATTGTTAAATAGTTGTGAAATAGAAGCACGAATAAAAATGTTCAAATGCTGAATAATATGTCATAACAATGTTTACTGAATAGAATTTTATTATTTTATTTTATTTTTAATGAATGCGTTTATTACAAAGGTTGAATGAAGAGCACTGTGGTTCCACTATTTGTAGTTCAGGGTTTCATTCAATCATTGTTAATACGTTTATAACAAGTTTTTTTGTGCATAAATATTTATTTATATACATTTAACATTGGAATATGTTTACATTTACATTATAATTATATTAAATTAACACCCAATATATTTAGACTAGGCCATGTCTCGAAATTTCGTTAATAGTTATTAATTTCATACCGATAAGTTTCTGTCTATTTTGTGTAAATTAATTTTAACAGTTTCGTATTGTGTAAAGATATTTGTCTTTAGAAAATGTATAGTTTACCATTTTTGTAATATATGAATTATAGTTTAGCTATTCACGGACAATTTCCCGAAAATTCGAACAGTTTAACTTCAAAATTCAATGAAAGGTTCGTGCCTGTATAAACATATTTCACCATGGTTTTGCATACCCTTTTGCCAAAGTAAGGTAACCACAATCCCTCAATTGCCATGCCCCAAATAAAGTCACAAATTAAATTTATCAAAGCAAAAAGTTATATCTTACTAAAAACATCAATAGTTTTTAGGATTTATCTTTAATATTTTTATTTCCTAAAAACGAAGAGTTTAATACACTTCAAATGAAGTCACGAATTTATTACTTTAACAAAACGGTTTATTCATTCAATATTATCAGATAAATGTGTACATTCTGTTAGCTTTTATTTTGTATAAATTAAGTACATTATTGTAGCGAAATAAGAAATATGTTATTGCCACAAATATGTTTGTTTAAAGTTGCCTGAATGTCGTGCCAAATAGTGTAAATCAGATTATTTTATGGTTATGGTAAGTGGCCCAGTTATATACTTCACTAAAAGATTTAGGTTTATTCGTGTAAATGAGTACTGTATAACATAAATATTACAATTTTACTAAACTAATTACACCATGCTGTTAGTTGTGGGTGTATTCTCCGTTAGACATGGTTGATGATACAATCAAACGACGGTTATAAAGTACTTATATCAGCTAGTAGTTCGAAATTCAGTACTGGGCTCCTTACCCCATATACTTTGCTTATGCCGTCCACAAACTTAAATAAGTTACATATTTTTGCAAAAATAACGTTAAAACCATATTATATACTTTATTTATAGTAACAAATGGCCAAGTTGTTTTAAATGTTTCAATTTTAAAAGTTTTGTAGTGAGCTATTTTTGTAATCAATTTAATATTAACTTTATCCAATATTAGCACTATTTTTCGACTTTGGGCTATTAGCATATCTTGAGACTATTTTTATCAAAGTTTTCAAAATCATCTGAGTTTATTTATATTAATGCTAATTAATGGTCATATGATAACTGTTTCGACTGATTCGTAAGACTACAGTACATGGAAAATATTGTTTGAAACTAAGTAACGAAATCAATTTTTGAAGAGTAAACTTCTATAATAGACGCACCGCGTCCAATAAATGTTTGCTGGCGGTGAATCGGATTTTAGCGTCATGCATTTTCTGAAACGCTCTATTCCGACACGCTTTTCTGAAACGCTCTATACCGTCACGGTCTACAGCTGTTCGTAAAAATTAAGTGGACGGAGAAGTATGAAATTGGGCACAGTTAAAATTTAAATTATTAAGAAGTGCAGAAAGCTTATACTTTTATATAATAATGCATCGGAAATACATACAATTAAAATTAAACAGACAAAATAATTTTAGGTTTGGCCTAGACTGATGAACCAACACATGTTTTTTAATGTATTTACATTCATTACCATAGCAACCAACTGAATAAAATGATAGATAAACGGTTGATTCAGGTTTCCAGCTTAAAATAACACAAAATAATTTCCATAATATATTTTATATTCATCAGAATATCGCCATAGAAGTTTACACTTCGCCCGTGATCTTATGTGTAATAATGAAATGGGAACCTTTGATTTCCCATTAAACCTATAGTACAAGTTTTGCGATTAAATTTTATACTTAACAAATTTAAAACATGCATTATTCATATCCTCATAAATATCGCCATTTAATCTGTTGCGCGTCGTTAATTTTACTTTGAGGATATCTTTACATTAATACTTAATAGTTATTAACATAAGTAACTACTCCCAGTTTCAAGATTTTAAGATTATTTAATGCAGATCGTTGCCTGTTTCTGCAGCAAACAATATTTTGACAACGTTCTGTGCAATTTCATGCTACACATGCACACAATAACTGCATAAAACTGATTTTACAAAGGTGTTCAGGTCTGCTACAGATAAGCACCTTATAAAGTAATACTGTATATACAGGGTTATTCAAAAAGAAATAATTACACTTTTCTAAATCAATAACATTGAAACTGCATAATTTATACCGGCATCAGTGGGTAGCTAATAAACTAAAGTTTTACTTTAACAGCTGATTGTTGGAACATTGTTGCTAGATAATACTTCTTTTTGTTGATGTAAAAATAGTTAATAATAGCGTTGAGAAAGCTTTTTGTTTGCTTGAACTAGAGAAAACACGTTTTGAAGATGGATTCATTGATCGACTAATCTTTCAGGACGAATCAATGTTACACATCAGTAGAAAGGTTAACAACCACAATCTGCGTATCTGGGGAACACAAAATCCAAGAGTAATTGTTGTACATGAGAGGGATTCTCAGATAAACGTGTTTTGTGCTGTATTAAAACAAAAGACATACGGGCCTTTCTTCTTTCAAGAAAGTACGATCAGAGGCACATCCTACTTGGACATGGTGAGTGAATGGCTTATCCCTCAACTAGAGGAAGACAGTAATGACTACATATTGGTTCAAGATGGAGTTCCACCGCATTGGCACCATGATGTCAGAGAATACCGCGATGAGCAATTACCTGACGCTGGATTGGTCTTGCAACTGACTGCGTCACTCAAGCTTTGGCCACCTTGCAGTCCAGACTTGACCCCATGTGATTTCTCCCTGTGGGGATATGTTAAAGATCAAGTTTTTAATTCCCTATTAAAATCGAGCCTCTTGAAATTAAGGCTATGCATAAGAAGAGCTATAGGGAATCTTGACGTCCATACCCCTAATAGAGTCTAGTCAGAACTTGACTATCGAATTGATGTTTGCCGTGTAACCATTGGGGCTCACATAGAAAATCTATAACATTGTTAAAAAATTTTGAGAAGTCCTCTTTGTACTATTGGTACCGGTACTATTAATTTTTTTATGTTCGTAAAATCCGTTTTTCTATGGTCATTAAAAAGTGTCTATTTCTTTTTGAACAACCCTGCATATATACTGGTAATGCTTGCAGTTATATAACTAACTTTAAAAATCTAATACTGTTTGTTATTTGTGTTTACCAACGGTACTATAACCAAAAGGTATACTATAACACGAAAGAGAAAATTTGTTGCTTACATGGATACATGTTAGTTTTGATAAAAACTACAATTTTAATACTGTTGCAGCTAAAAGTTTGTTTATGTATAACTTTTAGCTTTTATTTATGATGTATAGTTCATTCTTTCAGTTTTAACGAAAGCCTACAGTTTATTTTACTATTACAAAACATTGCTGAGATTAGTGTATAGAGAAAATGTATCCCAATAATTGAATACATTGTTCTGTAGTTTTGAGTTTTTATTTTTTCAGTTGGCGTTAATGTTTAGTTATTTTTTTGTATTATTATGAACTGGAATCACTGTATTATTGTAATTATTATTGTGTTGTTTTTTTTTTACCAAAACGGGAAGAACAAGTGAGCAGTGTTTTCGCCTGACACAGAATTGTTATTTTTCTGTGCTGATCTGTTGAGTAGGAATCCAAATATGCTTAAATAATTAATACTAACCAAACAATAATATTAAAATATAATTAAAAACTCAACACGTACTTTGGAAGTGCATAAAAACATTTTTTTCTGAATATATATTTCAACTTAAATTTTTTTATATATTATTAGCTTGACAGTTTATCTGGCAAAATATTTTTTTTTTTTTAGAATGAATTTACGCTCTTGGTGAGGGGCTCCTACGTCTTGCGAGTGTACCCACAAAATGTTCTTTTTCGACTGGTTAAGGAAAAAACGTAACATAACATAACGTTTAAAACGACAACACATTTTTCGCACATTTATTCACACACTAAAATTATGAAATAAAAATGTTTTTTATTATATCTCATATTTGACTATTTTTCTTATTTATGATTAGTGCCCCTCGTAAACGCGTTTAGGGTTTAGTCATTCTTTCTGTAAAATCGTATATCTATATATATGAAAGCAAAATACCACTCACTCACTCACTCACTCACTCACTCACTGACCCACTCATCACGATTTTTCAAAAACTACCGAACGGATCGGAATGAAATTTGGTATGTAGCTTCCACTAGGGCCATAAGTGTTCACTAAAAAAGGGTTTGAAAAAATTTGAAATTTTAGGGGGGTTTGGGGGGTAAAAATTACTAAATCACGATTTCTCGAAAATTACCGAACAGACTGGAATGAAATTTGGTATGTAGCTTCCTCTAGGGCCATAAGTGCTTACTAAGAAAGGGTTTGAAAAAATTCGAAATTTTAGGGGGGTTTGGGGGATCAAAGTTATTAAATCACGATTTCTTCAAAACTACCGAACGGATTGGAATGAAATTTGGTATGTAGCTTCCTCTAGGGCCATAGGTGCTCACTAAGAAAGGGTATGAAAAATTTCGAAATTTTAGGACGGGTTTGGGGGGATCAAAGTTACTAAAATCATAATTTCAGATCTTTTATTATTATGACAATAGTGCTTTTATTATTTAAGATCTATATATATAAAAGCCAAATACCACTCACTGACTGAACACTTAAAAAGAATACAATTACGTTAAAAAGACTGAAAATACCAACCACCACGGGCAACGCCATACGGGTCAGCTAGTAGGTTATATGTTTAATTTTTTTTTAAATACTTTGAGTTTAAAAAATACAAATAAATGTTCATCAGCTTCAAATTGGTTTTACACCACGTCACTATACTTTTACCCTTGCTGCATTTCCAAATAATGTTCTCGACCGAGAAACTAACCTACCGTTTCTTTAATAATTCTAAGTTATTAATATTTTATCCACGTATCAGATAAACCTATCTATATTCGACGAATAGGTGGTATTATAATAGCTATATGAAACAATTGTGCAACATTTTAGTTCTCTGTCATCTCTTAGGAATTAAAGATGTATTGTTTTATAATAGTAGTTACCCAATTTTAACCATTTAAATAGTCGAAATAATAAAATATGCAGAAACTTTGAATAGATGCTAAACCTTAATCAACTACATTAACATTTATACACTGTATACGTCAAACATATAGCCTACAGAGTGTGTTTAATGTTAAGGAAAAATGTTAACTTTTGTTTTTTGGCATGGAAAATGTTTTTTTGAAAAACATAATATTGTTGAGGCACACCTGAGAGCTAATATTTTTTTAATATGCATATGCAATTAGGTACACTAGTTTATATAAGTTTTCAAAATGTACCAGTACCTCTATAACAGAGATAAATATTTTAATTTTGAGTTTTGATTTGCAGAAAGCTGAGAGATGTTATCTAAGATTCGTATGCAAATAAGTCTGTAGAAACTCATATGTTTAAGTAAACAAATCTTTATTAACTTTCTACTAAAAACCTCCCTTTACTAAATAATTTCTGAGGCAAAACTTGTTCAGCGATCGCGAACATTTTATCTTTCAAGTAAACATAAATTTGATGGTTCTTTGTTTGTGTTACGCTCAGCTGACTATGTAGGTGAGAAAGTTCAAGCAACACCGGTGAACGTAGTAAAAGTGTAGGCCTCATTATCATGTCAATTAATTTCACCACTGAGTTAAACCATTACAAATATAAACGCCCACTATTAATTTAGTTCTAACAGACTTATGTAAGCAGTAGTTTGGTTTTACTAGGGAAATTCATGAATAAACACATCGAATTCAAGACTAAAAAGATTTATTAAATAATCTTATGAAGCTTGGATTATTTTGTTGTCTAAATAGTTCATATTTAAAATGACAATTAATTAGTTTCTTCTCTACACTTTAGAAAATGTAAACTGTATGTGTCAATTTTCAGAAAATTTTGTTTAGACATTTTTAGATATACAGAGTGTTCCTAAAAGACATGCCCTGAACGCTTCGTAATACATGTCAGCCTTTTTTTTAATACAAATTTATAACTTTAGACATTTTAAGGCTTTGAAACGAACTTTGGGTATACAATTTTTAAAGCTAGGCTTGTCCATAAATCCATATCTTATCTTATACTATTTCAAAAATGTGACCATTCTACATTTTAAAAATTGAGTATCTTTAAAATCATTATGTTTACAACAAATATACTAAGCGACACATAGAGAACATTTAGTATACATATTATTTTTCAAATATAGCATAAAGCATATTTTGTATAAAAAAACTTTATTTGAAATTTAATATTTTTTAAGATCGGTAAATATTTTTTTATCAACACAAAATGTCAGACTAATAACGAGGTGCACTTTGTGTTTACAAGAACTTGTTTCTTTATAAACGCTTTCCAAAGTTAGAACACAAATACTTGTACAAAAATAACTTGTATCTAGTAGGCCTAAAGAAGTACTTGAACTAATGTACCGAAAATCATACTAGAAAACCGAACCATAGGCCTACTACGTAGGTTCTACGAATTATTTGAAATCCGTCAAACAGCATTTAAGTAGGTATGTCATCACAGACTTCTACAAAAACTGAATTTGTTAGTCTTAAAACATAAATTCTTCTTTTTTACTCATACAAACATTTCTTATTTACGTATCCATATGAAGGTAAATAGGTGGAATCTGTGGTTAATCATATAACATTCTTTAAATTTAAATGAAAAACTACACACATAGTGTTTTATAAATAACCTGATAATGTTTTTTTCCTACAGCTGTTTAATAAAGTGCGTTTTTGCACACTCACAGCAGTGCGCAAACTAAACTACATGTGTTCAGCGTCAAGTAATTATACCTCTTTGTTTTACTTTACCGCACGGTGCAGCAAAGTACCCTAGGGTGCAAAGTCACCAGCTGATGTAGTCTATGTTTTGAAAATGTTGATTGTTTTGGAACTAGCCTCTCTAAAACAGATCATTTTAACAACTAAAACGATTTGAAATGTAGGGAAAATGTTGTGATTATTACAGGTGCAAAGTTTTCTTTGTCGCCCTCAATAAACTTTAACACTATCGGCTACGCCTCGGGTGTCAAATCTTTATCTCGTGCGAAAAACTCAACTTTACACCGTAGATACACAAATAACAAATTGTCTAATTCAAGTGTCGCACTTATCCGAAATAAATAATACTCAATGTGAATGTTTAATGAAACATAAGTATATAAATTATTAACCTTCTGTTTATAAAAATGTTAATTAATGATGCTGTTTTTCTATTTTTCACCTTATCGGAAAGTGTTTACATTAATTGTATTTACCTTTTGGTTTAATGTCTCACGACACGGACACTTAATGTCTACATTTTTTTGTATATTACTTATCTGTAATATACCACTCAAGCCAAATACCACTCACTCACTCACTGACTCATCACGAAATCTCAAAAAACTACTGAACGGATTGGAACGAAATTTGGTATGTAGCTTCTTCTAGGGCCATAGGTGCTAACTAAGAAAGGTATTAAAAAAAAATTAATTTTAGGACGGGTTTGGGTGTGAAAGTTACTTTAAAAAACCACCGAACGGATTGGAATGAAATTTGGTATGTAGCTTCCTCTAGGGCCGTAGGTGCTCGCTAAGAAAGGTTGTCAAAAAATTAGAAATTTTAGGGGGAGTTTGGGGGGGTCAAAGTTACTTAAAAAACCACCGAACGGATTGGAATGACATTTAGTATGTAGCTTCCTCTAGGGCCCTAGGTGCTCGCTAAGAAAGGTTTTAAAAAATTCTAAATTTTAGGGGGGTTCGGGGGGTCAAAGTTACTAAAAATCTAGAAAAGAAATACATAGTGTATTATATTTATTGATATATTTTTTTTTAATATACATTTAACTTTGATTTGTCTATCCGTGCAAAGCCGGATCGGGCAGCTAGTATATAATATAATTGACATTTTCAACAAAACATTTTAATTTTAGCGCTATAATTTTAATACATTGCCAATCTAGTAAAAATCGGCACAGAGTAAATTTAAGCGTTTTTCAAATTATTTCAAATATTGTGTTTTGACAAAGAACGTGTTATTGTTATAAGAATATAAACACCACGAGGATATGACGATAATAGCCGAACGTCCATCACAATACACACAGATTATTTATACTTGCCACGTTGGTATCATCTATTCTAGTACATCTGTGGTTCTCTTATAGTATCGCCCCTTTAACAAGGTTTTAATTACGGTTTACGTAACAACATAGGTAATAAAAAATGGTAGGCACCCAATGGAGCGAACAGGACTGCATTTTTTTTCTTAACCACCAAAAACTTAGTTATAGCGTTGAAACCAGCCAACCACGTCTTGTACATTAAATACTAGAGAATAATCAGGTTACCTTAGAAAATTGGTCATGCATTTCTAACCAAGAAAGTAGGGCTCGTTACCAGAGTTATTCATGTTAATACAATCCTAGGCTATTCCAGTTAATTATGACGGGAGACTACAATGCGGAAAACTATCACGGCATATCCAATGTAATGACGAAAACAACTCGCTAATTGGTTTCAAGAAAATTTGCGTTTGGAAGTTTTGGTAATTTATATTTTACTCCCGATAATAGGGTCCACACAATACTGATGAGATAAAATTTTTTCTATAAAAACTATATTCTTTCAAAATTAATAAAAGATATGCTTAGAATGAAACATTATTGCTCGAGACTGCAATATTAAAAATAAGACTAACCTCACTAATTGTAGAACTTTTTTATTATTAATTCATGTGGATTTCCCGTTCGTTTAACCATTTTATAATTTTTAGTAACAAGTAAATGTAAAATGAATAACATTAGTGTTGTTAACATCTCTAAATACGTTGCCGAAACTCTACATTCTTCCAACAATTCTATAAAAAATAAACTGTACCAGGAACTGGCACATACTTTCTCACAAACATATTTAAATTATTAAACAGATTCACTGTGACTTCATAATTTTAGGTGGGGTAGGAGAGGTGATTTATTAAAGTAGGAAATTAACTAATAAATATTATTATTATTACCTAGAGAGAAAACTATTCGATCGATTTCGAACAAATTTGCACCAAACACGTCAATTGGCCTGTATAGATGCACGAAAAAAGGTTAGGAAAATTTTTGAAAAACAACCCCCTTTATGGCCAAAAAAACCCCAAAATAAGTTATTATTATTATTGTTAGCTGAACGAGAATTGTTAGAAAGATGCGGTTTTTTGCATATAGTAGGGTACATTAAAAGCTACAAATATGCCAAATATCAAAATCGTTAAAGCCGTTTTTTTTTATAAAAAATAATAACTGATTTTTTATTGTTTTTTTTTGCCAAAAAGGGGGTTGTTTTTCAAAATGTTTCAATACCGATTTTCGTGCATCTATACAGACCTTCTTGACTTGTCTGGTGCAAATTTGTTTGAAATCGATCGAATAGTCTTCGCTCGAGCTTTGTATACCTACAGACATACAGACAGACATTTTGTAAAAACCACTTTTTTAGACTCAGGGGTTCCAAAACGGATATTTCCACAAAAATCAAACATCGATTTTTTTTGCGATCACTATACTTTCTCTATACTATAACATAGTGAGAAAGTAAAATGTAATTATGAAGTTTCTTTAAATTTATATTTGAGTCTATGAAGTAAAAATAAAATATTATAAAATACTCAAAGTACATTTGTTTAACGAAAATTAAATCGCATCCTTTTAAATTTCCCGTTTTTTAAAAACTTTAATGATAAATCTATGGAAACAATAGTTTATCTATAATTAATCAAATAAAGAAACGTCAAAAAAATGGCAAATTCATAATGGAAAAATCAATATTTGTAAAATTGTATTAATGACATACTCTTTTTAATGTTCACTAAGATCCACGTTTTGAGTATAATTTTTATTTAACGTTTTATGTATATAAAGTGCGCATATTGGAATGTGCATGCTCTTTTTACTTGTAAGTATTAAAACATTATTTTGTAATTTAAAATACACTCAAGTTCTAATTATGAAATTGTGAGAGATTGTGATTGGGAGAATGAGATTGTGTTACCAGATGTGTTTGGATATTGTAAAACTACTTGCCTTTGCCTACCTAATTTTATTTGAAATGTTTAATATATTTTACACGATTATAAACTTAAATTATCGTATCACAAACTGGCGTAAATTAATCAAATTTAGCTTAAATATGATTCAACTTGTTTTAAAATAGGCTTAGTTTATTTATTTCCAGCTTATTTTATTTTATTGAATCATAAACTTAAAGTTTCTTTTAAAAAAGGTGTAACTCATTTATTGTTGTTAATATGAAACCATTGGCCTACCAATAAAAACTGTCCCAGATGTGCCCTTAAGCGTTTTTGGAATAATTATTGATTTATTTTATAATGTTATGTCTACATAAAAGTGAATACTTGATTTATTGTAAATAATAATATAAATAACAAAAATTGTATATACGTTCTACTGCTCAGTTTGTTTTTATTTTGTAGAAGACATATCAATGAAGGAATAGGTTTTGCGTTCTTTATGTCTTTATATGTTTTAACATTGTATTTGTTCATGCACATATTTGTGATATTGAATCTGTGTTCCTGCATTTTAATCTATCGTCTACTCAACGAAGTGCATGTCCTTGTACTATGGGTTTATCTCAATTTATGTGTATTATATTAAACATGTATATTATTGTTTTTATTAAACTCAATTATACATTTAATACTCTCACATTGTATGTGTTTAAACCAATTTATTTAACCTAAAAATTACCTTTACAATTTTTTGTAAAATTATACGCATTTTTTCTTGAAAATGTTTGTGTACAAAATAACTATCAATTTCTGAGTGCCCGTTACGTTTTAGTCACACATGAAATGATATTTGGTGAAACTGGATAACAGTTTGCATTAATTTCAAAGGAAACTTTAACTTTATAAAAGTTTAATTTTATTTCCAAATTTGAAAAATGAAACCTTTGATGGACGTGATAGTTATTAACCTATAACACTAAAACTGATGATGATCGTTGTCCTCTAAAAAGGTACGCTTCTTATTATTTCTGTGGACTGTGGACCTCCAGTTTTCATCTGACACATACTGAAGCTATCTTCTTCACGGTCTTCCAGTAATTCTGGAGAAATCCAGTTGACTTTCCTATCCAGAAATCCTTTTCCCCATCTTCCGAAAAGTACCCAAGTGAACTCATTCTTATGGAGTTCTAATTAGTACTGTCTAAGTTCTAAATATTACTGTCTTTACAATTTATCAAACTATTTATTTTAGGACTTCTTATCCTGCAATAAATAAACGAAGACTTCTGTATCTGCGTAAGCCAAGACTGTCAAAGAGGGTACATTGCACGGGCTTTAGAGAAGGACCATGTCTTCGCTGCTTAAATACAGGACATATCCTGTTCCTAATCGTAATTTAGTTTTCTTTTCACAACTAAATAAGTCTTAAGTAAGCTATAGCTTCCTTCACCAATAGATCAACTTCTTGTCTCTCCATCCAACTCTGGAAATTTCTCTAAGTTTAATAAACATTCCAGCAACTAGAAGACTAGAACTACTTTTGACGTAAGCTCCAAATTGCCCAATTCTAAAATATACGCGTGATTCAAAATTATGGTACGAAAATGTGTGCATGATTAAACATTAAAAAATAAAGAAAAACAGTGATAAACGGTTACGCAACACTTAGGTAGGCTATTCAAAGTTTGAGCACAATTTCTATTCTACTTCCAAAGATATTAAGTACTTTGTACAAAAACAGTGGCAGGTAGCTCAAAAACAAAGCAATTCCGGACCTATGTTTATATTAAATTTTTGCTTTGTTTCTGCAGTTTAATCGTCTCCAAAAATGTTTGACCATAATTTTGAATTACGCTGTATTGCTTTCAACTAGCCAGTTTTCCACTACATAGGCCAGCCAATAAAGGTTTTTTGTCGCAACTAATTATGGGAAAGCTGATTTTTTTTATATGTGATAGACCCTTATGAGACATGTATTTTCTCAAAAGTCCCCGCCTCTCCCCCTTGTGCTTACCCCTCCACCCCCCTTTGAAGCGTACAAATGCAGAGTTTCACTAGATTGCTTACAAGTTCGTTAATACACATGCAACAGTTGAACAGTTGCAAAATGTCCCGGAATCTTTCTTTTCGATGGGAGAACATCTGAAATGTTTTAAATATATTTTACATTTTCAAATACTCCAACTGGAAAATTAAAATTGGACACTTTCACAACTGTTATAGAATATCTAATAAAATATAGAATGTATAATTTTAAGACTTTTAGAAAACAATACAGCTTTAACAACTGTTTTTTTTTTTAGAATTTGTGTTTTAAATATTTTTAAAGCACATTCAAAAGTTCTTCCCCATTAAAATAATATCTCTTGCACTTTCATACGTAACAATAATAAAATGATTACCTTGCAGATACCATTTACTTATTTTAATTTTAATTGATTGTTTATTAACTTAATTCATGTGAACCTAACGACATTTTTCTATGTCTGTAATACTAAGAATTTCGTAACTGCAGAGAAAGTCATTTATGAGCATTAACATTAATTCTGATGATTGATTTTGTTTTTCAATAAAACAATATTCGTTGATTGATTTGTGATTACGTGTTATAAAAGTAGTAAAGTTTTATGGTATACATTGCAAAATATAAACTACGATTATACATGTTGTAAGTTTTCCACGACAATAATTTTATTACTTATATTTTCCCGTCGAATAGAATATTTCATCACTAGTACCATGTGACTATTACCGAAAGTGGTCTTTTCCGGTACGTGATCGTGTTTTCCGTGCGAGGCGATAGCTTGAAAAGAAGTGCAATTTTATCAACATAATGTAATTACCACACTTTTTGACCAAACATTTACAATAAAGGTTATAATGTCTACATTTTAAACTTTATTTATTTACATATTTACCCATGTGTACTCCGCAAGCCAACCCAGTTGGAACCTTCTACACACATATATGTTATTTTTTCTGTATAATAAAGGTGTAGCTTATAATAATAACTTGAAAACTAAGATGGTAAATAATGTTAAACGTCAAAATCTAATTATTTCATGTATTTTATAACAGCAGTTATAATAAAGGTCAATAAAACCAGCAAGGCGCATGTCTACACTTAAACATAAACCTAACCTAAAAAGTTAGAAATACAAATAATTGTTTAACATTTTGAAATCAGCTGTTAATGAAAATAGCTGATTAATGTACCAACTATAAACAAATTTAATTATTATTTATTACGGCGCTTCCATTGCCGTAAAATATTTAGTATAGTGTGTGATATTTTTACGTTCAACAGATCGCATGTTTATATAAATCTAATCTAAAAGTTAGAAATACAAATACTTGTTTCAAAGATTGAAATCAGCTATTAATAAAAACAACTGATTACTATACCAACACTAAACATATTTCATTATTATTTGTATAACTAGTAAACCCCCGTGAAAAATCACAGGCAGATTAATTAGATACACATCAGAAATACAGAATTAAAAAAAAAAACACTAAAAACAACAGACTTAATCTATGCTGAAGGAGATTTTTAACTCGGTAATTGTGTACAATTATAAATATTATAAAACTCAAGGCCTATTTGTTAAAATTTTGTACTTATATTCATTATTGTATATCTAAATAACGATAAAAATATTAACTTTTAATCGATTTCTAACTTTATATTTATAATGAAATAAATGATTTACAAGTTATTAATATTAAAATGAAGAAATAATAATGGGATATGTTTATATGTTATACGAAGATGTACGAATGTTTCCGAAGTTAAACGAGTGGGTATCTCTTATTTAAACTTGTATAAATGAATGTATTGATAATAAAAGGTTGTATTCATATTCATTTTATAACCTCAAAGCAAACCTTATAACGTATTAAAGCCTATTTATATTAGTCCTTTAACTCATATTTTAAGAAAATCAACTTCACAAGACTTATATTTTATTAAAGTTGTAAACATAACCCCAAAGTATAATCTATGCTAGGTTTTGTTTTAGCAGATGATGGGTGAAATCAGCTGTTATATTATACAAGAAATTATAATGATTTAAGTTGTAACATAACCTCAAATTATAATCTATGCTGGGTGTGTTTTTACAGATGATGGGTGAAATATATTATAAGTTACTCACGTACATACGTATGTACGAACGTACACTCTCTTTTATAGGAATTGATGGCGCTCCCATTGCAGTAAAATAATCTATATATTAATTTGAAAATATTTTTTGTAATCCGATTGAGATCTCAAGTTTTACTGGACCGATGATATACACGCAGTTGGTACCAAATTAAAGGAAATTGTGTGTATATTTGCCCATTTTGCTTGGATTTCAGCTATTACCCCACTAAATTTTCTAAAAACGGAAATTAAAATCTCTTATGGCAATTTAACATGGGGTAAAATTTTAAGCCTATTCCGAGTGATATCTGGAGTTCTATTGGACCAACTGACATGCTGTTTATGTTAAATGAAAGGTAATTAACGCTATGTTTGCCCACTTGCCTTATAATTTTACTATTCCTTCATTTAATATTTAAAAAAATGGAATGTAAAATATTTTTTATTCATTAACATTGTTTTTACTAATCAACTGAATAGCACAGATCAGCTGATTATAACAGCACATGTTTTACTATCATCTGGAGTTATATTGGACAGATATAATAGCACACATCAGCTGATTATAACAGCACGTGTTTTATTATCGTAACATGGTTTGTTTAAGTTGTAATTTACTTTATTGAAGTAGGTTATGTTTAATTTTGCTGTTACAGTATTGAAATGGGATAACTACCCTTAAAATTAAATAATAATTCAAATGGGATAGCTACCCATATACAATTGCATTAACATTAAACACTCATAAGTTTTATAGCCATTCTAGCACCCCTGCCCTGATCCTAAGAATCTTATTTTAATCACTTCAAAATTATTTTTACAATTCACTCACTAAATTGTGTTTGTTAATTTAATCTAAGTGTTTATTTATATATTAAAATCAAGCAATAGCGAAGCATTGGCGGGTCCCCTAGTTAGTATAATTTGTGTTATTTTTATATTCAACAGAGGGCGCTATAAGTATCAAAAAGTAAGATATATAAAACCACTCGTGGATTCTAATGCAATGTTGTGTCAAAATTTCAGAGCAATCGGTAGATTGAAAATTTACTTATAAATGAAAGTTTATAGGTATGAATATTACAGTTTCCATTGTTACTTATGGTTATTCCTTTGTTGGTCAATTTATTCTCTAGGATCTGAAATGTTTGTGACTGTCGAGTTTCCATTGCATTACTTTCAGCTGCTTTGTTGATATTAGTCGTTCTGCTGACGTACTGGCAGCTGATTTCAAGTACATAACTATTACTGATAAGAAGCATGCTATTAGAGCAACTGGTGTTAGAATGCAGAGGTACATACTGTCCTGGACTCAGGAGTGTGGGTGCGAAAAGAACGCAACCCGCACAACATCAAGTTATTTCATAGCGCTGTCACTCATTCTTAACGCATTTCTAAAAACATCCACCACTCTGTATCTTTTACAAATACTGCAATTAAGTTCCTCAAGTTAAATAGTTTAATATTTTTACGTTTTAAGAGATTACACTCTATACTTTTTTTACTAACTAGAAGTTTTTTATACTGGTTTTGTATCTGTTGTAATGAAATATTATTTACAGTTCTTGATTGATTATTGTCACTAAAGAAAATAATCACGAGTTTTGTATTTACTACAAATCAATATACAAACGAGAACAGTATTTACAGTACATTCAACGTAAGTAATACATACAAAATAATAACAATAAACGAAAATTATGTATGGTATAGGAATAACGTCCCTTATCACACGCTTATCAAAAGAATCTATATTACAGTTTCTGTGATCGGGCCGTTTTCTTTTTTTACCGGGAGTTTTTAAACGCTCATCTCCAGCTTCTCTGGCCTCTTTCCTGATTTTAGAGATGGTGTTTTTTGAAAATCCAATATAATATTTAATTCGCAAATTAGATTTCTTAACATTGTGCGTGAGCAAACCATTTCTCGATTCTTCGTCACACTTTTTAATAACCCTCCTTATAATTTCCCTACCTTCGCTGTGGATTGTTTTATTTGCACTCCTTCTTGCTTCCATTTCACACACAAAATGTCACTATTTATATAAGTCCATCCCACTACTTACACGCTAAAACACGTCGTACTCAGTACTGGTAACACTCTATTCACCTTCACTTTTGAAATACTTACACCAAACTAAAGGGGGTTGAGTAATCCGGTGATATGTGAAGTGTAAAGATTGTAGTTCAATAACTGAAAGGCTCACTTGTTTGCCTTCTTTACATCCTGTGATACGTAAAGTATAAATAATATTAGTCCAGCAGTCCACTAACTGAATGACTCAACCAATTTCCGGCCTTAAAGCTCTATTTACTATTTAAACTTTTAT
>JAGFPH010000511.1:85187-100398 GCA_018207615.1 Philaenus spumarius
TTATTTTATCAGAGTTCTACAGAAACAATGAATTTAGTGAGTTTAAGAAGTTTCACAGCAAAGATGGTCTTTTTATATATAGTATAAGCATCTTTTATGGAGCATAGAGATAACTGAGCTCAATCAGATTTTAAAACTGGTTAATGAATAAATAATACAACTTTTTGCATTTGTAGCGCATGAATCAAACAAAGCATACAACTTTAAAATAAATGCAGTAAAAGAAATTTTTAGAAAATTTGAAAACAAAAAGTGAGTTGAATTATACTACTGTACTTAATTAGGAGAGTGCCCACATTGTCGAGACTGAGCAGCCAAGATTTCAATATTAAAGTGTTTATTATGCTGTTTAATGCTATCGTCTCATTGCGTTTAGCTTTTACAAAAATAGCTTTTATGAAATTTATAACCGCACATGTTTAATAAATCCTGATCATTCTATTATCTATACTTTATTCTAAAGGGGGAAGTTTCATAATTTATTTGTTTGATGTTTAACTATAATACTATTTTCTGAATTTTGTGAAATATTTTATACACGGTGATTTTATTGAAAACTTACCACCTCTACTATTTAAAAGAAGGAAAGAGATATGCAAAATCTGATATTGGACAACTTGTAAGAACACACAAAATGACTTGTAATACGGTAAATTAGAACCATTTATAAAACATGAATTTCTGTGGTAATAAAAATATAAAAATTGCTTAACATATTGGTACACTTTATTCATCAATTTTATTCAGTAAATTATTACTTTAGATAGGTTATCGCACTATGAAAATAATAATTTATTACAAAGTTCAACATTTATGATTGAAAAAAGTCATCAGCATGAAATAAATAAGAGGTAAGTTTAACTGATCACATAATGATAACTAGCTACTCCTTATCTTATGTCCTGATAAGAAAAACGTAAGATCGTATGCATGAATGTTTGGTAAACTATTCGTTGGTAAAAGTTAAACCCTTAAAAGAAAATTTAAGTAACTTCTTAATGTAAACAAATAAACCTTTTCAAACTCTGTTTAGAAAAACGAGTCATAACTTGAGGTGTTTTTTGACAAATTAAATATTATTTTTATAAATAATCCAAGCACCCAATTTTATTTGCTTAACACAGAAATTCATGTTTTATAAAGGGGATTTAATTTTATTTATCACAAGCCATATGTGTCCATTGCAAACTTTTGAAATGGGGGTGGTAAGAAGGGTTCTGGGATTTTTGAAATAGGTCTCCCAAGATCAGATTTTGCTTATCTCTATATTCTCTATTCCAAATAATAGACTTTTAAATATTTCAGGTGGTAAAGTTTAAAAAATCACGTGTATAAGTATTTCCGCCCTGTTAACATAGGTTTTGTTTTACCTGCTTTTCAATATGTTGCTGTGCTGTTATTGAAAAATAGTATAAGTTTTGTAATAATATATTTTCGTTTCCCTTTTATGCCTTATATACTTAAAGATGAACGAAATGTAATAACACGAGAGGTGATGTCTGTGTATTATGGTGTTGTGTCAGTAATTATTGTTCTTTAGTAATTTAGTCGATATTTTCAAACATTATCTAAAATCAAGAACCACAGATTGAGATAAAAGTTTAAATTAATAGTAATTTCATTCTGTGAGGCCTGGGATGTTAAACTTGATCTCAAGATTGAGAATTATACACATTAAGTCAACTATGTTGTAATATTAGTTATTAATATTAACTATTAATGTTTTAGTTATGCTGTGTTCACTACAAACATTTCAAAACTAAACCCTTACATTAAATAAATAATTGAGTTAAATACTAATGAAGATTAAAAGGCTTTAACTTTAACTAGATTAACTTTATAATAACGGTTGCCTTTTTCGTTACTGTTGTTATTAACAATTAAACTTTTGAGCATGTTTTATTAATGTAAAATTAGTTTCGTTCAATGTAATCTCCCAAAGTATTCATAATGTGTGTCATATGTTGTCTATATTCACCATAATGTATGAATCTAAAACATTATTCCATTAATACATCAAACTAAATAACTTAAAATAAGAATCAAGAAAAGTTGTGTTAAGAACAAATACACAAATGAATAAACTATTTAATTGTTGGAAAAAATATATCAGAATATGTTTATACTTTTCTTAGCAAAACGAAGTCATGTAAAAAAAAAAAATATATATATATATAATAGAAAGGTGGATATTTTATAGAATATAGTTGTTAAAAACTAAATAAATATTATTTTACCTCTCATTTCATTAAAACAAAATGTAATAAACTGTAAAAATAGCTTTTGAATCAATACAAGTACACAATAATAAATTCGTTACAAAACATCATTAGTTCATAACCCGTATACTTGAACAATAAAAGTAAAACTAAATATATTTTTCAGAGAAACGTATGATTGGCGGGATAGTAGTCGCCATAGCAACCGAACAACAACAGAACTAATCGATTTTACGAACACGTGTGAATTCTGAATACGCAATGACGTACAGCGACTGTTCAGAAACGAAAGATGAGGTCGGACAGAGAGAATTCGAAAGCCCGGTTTGTGATTTCGACAGCGAGTTGTCGGTGGCCCCGAGAAAACTAAAAGTGGGCTTTCAAGAGGAGGATTTGAGGCGACATCGTACTCTAAAGAGGCGACCCAAGAGTGCGTGCAGCTATGAAGACCAGGTTGGGAAACATGAAAGACTGAAAGTACTGACTAAAGGCGAAGAAGGAGAGCTTGCAAGGAGTAGCACCGCTTTGGGGCTTAGGTAAGTTGAAAGAAATAGTGGGTTGATTAAATCTGCACAGTAACAGTAATAATAAAACATTATCGTAGAAGTGAAATTTATTTATATTTTATCTTCCGCTTAACATCAAAACACAACGTATTTTTTCTTAACGCATTGGACAAAATAAATCAACAATAATGACAATTTAAATAAAAATAGTTAAAACAAAATATAGAATCTTGAAAAGTGTGAGCCAAGCGTTCCGTACCAGCAACCGTCCAGAAAATCTTACAAAAAATATATTTCCAACAACACAACTACACATCATAATACAGGGTAGCTTCGAACACTTTCTGTGCTGATTCCAGTATCAAAAATAACGAAAAACGTTCATATTCACTTAGGTCCGGAAATGCTTAGTTTCGAGTTACCCACCATTTTGTTTGTTTTTTACTAAACTCTCAATATCTTTGGAAATAGAAAAGATGTTGAGCTCAAATTCGGTGTACCTATTTGTTACGAAACATTTCACCTTTTTTTGTTTCCTAAATTTTTTTTTAGTTTGCAGTTTTAGAGATATTTTATATTAAACAGTTTAAATGGACGCCATTTTAAAAATATACGAGATAACGTTCTGGTTTTGTTTACAATGGTAAAAGATTACGTAGCAAATATGTAGACTGAATATAGGCTCAATATCCAAAGATATTTATATTTCCATAACATAAAGTGTTTATTAAAAAAAACAAAATGGCGGATAATTTGAGAACTAAGCATTTCTGGAAATATTTTTATATGAACTTTATTATTTTTATTGTTTCTGCTTGAATGAATTATACATACGTGGTGGGTACAAGTGAAAGGACGTGACGGCTCCCAAGCACAATATTACCTTACAAAGTCTTAATAGAAAACAAATTTGTAATCACTTCCACAAAATGTCACATCCTACTACTCCTGTCAAACTATAAGTACCACTAACTCCACAGTTTTTTCAAAAATTTAGGTAAAGTATTTTAGTAAAAAAGGGCGGAAAACATATCTGTTGCCAATATTTATACAATTTCTGATTTTTAAGGTCTTTTGTAAAGTATATGAGTACCTCTACCACCACTATTTGTCCTCAAAACTTTGGCTGAAGTTCTTTTGGAAATAGATGGGGAAATAAAACACATTTTCAGTTTATTTATAATAAATCCCATTTGACTGAAAATAATATTGAGTAAACAAATCATTATATGTTATTAATACGAGAACATCGAAAATTTAAGAACATTTTTATCAGTACTAATATAAAGAGGTGAAATTTGTTTGTTTGTATGAAGGGGGTAATCTCTGGAGTTCTGATTGGAAAAATCGTTTTACTAATAAAAAGCTGCACCATCACTGAGTAACATAGGATAGAATTAATTTTGATTTAAGGGTTAACAATCCCTAAAACAGTAAATAATAATTGTTATATTTTCCTTAAAGTTAGTGAGCTTATAATTTGTACATTTATTTCTTACTAGGGGAGACCCCTGCGTGCTCCGCACGCCAACCCCAATGAAACCTTATTAAAACATATGTTATGTTTTATTTATAATAAAGGTGTAATGTTAATAATAACCTCAAAACTAAGATGGTAAATAATGTTAAATGTTCAAACTAAATTATTCATATTTTATAACAGCAGTTAATAATGGTTAAAAGAGCCAGCAAGGCTCAGGTCTATATTTTAAAACCTTAACCCAAAAGCTAGAAATACAAAAATAATTGCTTATAATTTTGAAATCACCTGTTAATGAAAATATTGAAGCAAACAGCTATATTATCTGTTATTTTATTCAAGTGGTTGCTATGGTAATAAATGTAAATACATGTGTTGGTTTATCATTCTAGACCTAACCTAAGATTTGTTCCCACTAAATTTACAAATATTGAAATAAAAAAGGTTTTTACCGAAATGAATTATAGCCTATGTTACTCAGGGATAGTGTAGCTTTTTATTAGTAAAACTATTTTTTCAATCGGTTCAGTAGTGCCAGAGATTACCCACTACATACAAACAAACAAACAAAAAACTTTACCTCTTTACAATATTAGTATGGATTAGCATAGACAAGATACATAGAGAAATTATCAAAGATTTACATTTTGTAGTGAGCTGCTAAGGGAGGAAAATGAAGTAACAATCCCTATACAAGTTTTGATTGTTATACTTTTTTTAAAGCTAGAGAACTGAAAATTTGGCTCTTGTTAATGTTAAGCCTTTCATAGTAAATAAAATAAATAATAACACATGTAATTTAAATACTTACGACTAATGGGTGAACTGGGGGGTAGCAACCCCTTTACGATAAAAATAAATTGTTATACTTCCCATGATTGACACCTTTGTATCATAGTGGTAATCTTTTTTCGTTTGCTTTCACCTCTGGGGTTGGCGAGCGAAGCTAGCAGGGAGCGTAGTATTAACTATAAAAGGAGAAGAATGAAACTTACACCATTCGAGCCATAGATGTGCACCAAAAAATCTTGTGTGTATGTTGCCGTCAAGCCAGGTCAAAATAAACTTTGCCTATCCTAAAATTGTGAACTAAGCTGGTTATCCATATCAGCTGTTTTCTGTTATTGTATGCAATTTGGTGCTATGGCGGTGAATAAAAAAATATATTTTTCATATACACGGATTTTCCAAACAAAACGCTTCAAACAATTAAATGAAAACATTTTCATCACATCCTTAGCTTTATAATCTAATTTCCCTTTGCCTTCAATGCATGGGAAGATATATTTTTGTTTAAATTTTCCAAACAAATAATAAGCATTGTTTCAATTTCTTTAAATTGAATTATCACTTTTTTTATTGTTAAACTATTCTAACGTTTAATAGTTGAATGATTTACTTCTAAGGAATTTCACATGTTTACTAAATATTTATCATTAATTCCATCAAGCTTACTCTTTGCCCTTTCTTACTCCTTTCCTCAAACCTTTAAGTAATAATTCAGAATTTGCATATAAATAAAATCCAATTAAATATTTTTAAAACAAGTTGAATTTCGTTTCTTTACAAACACAATTGTTTGAATTTATATCACAGAAGATACCAGTTAAAATAAATACTCAGTGCCTTTTAAAGAAGAACAACTCGAATAAAAAAACTTAATTTTGTGATCAGGTATACTTGCCATTTCATTTATTTCTACTAAAATGCACTTTATAAAGCCTAATTTGACATATCTATAAGGAACGCAATGGCCACTCCTATTAATATTGTACTTCCTCTGCAGAAGACACGAACCTTCTCGACGGAGGCCCAACAGCGTAATTGATATTGGAGACGTTCACTTGGAGTCCGGGAGGAAAGGGTGTTTTAGAAACTTTAAAAGAAGTCTGAAACTGCTTGGATTAGAACCTGAAGAGTTTGAATTTCCCAAAGACTCGAATCGGTACAAACCAGACACAAAGTAAGTTTTGTTATACTCATATAACAGACGGTAGTCTTAAATTACTTTTAAGTAGAGTTAATATTTGAGAGTATTAGAACAGAATAATGGTAAAGTGGAACTTAAAAAGAAATTTATATTGAGTGTTGATATTGAGTAAGAAAGCTAATGGTACAATATTGTACTGTACACAGTGAAATACGTGCAGTGAACTGCTAACAGTTTTAACTCATTTTTGTATATACTGTGGTTAAACATTCACATCCACTTTGGGACTGTTCGCTAGGTCCCCTGAAGTTCCTCTAAGGGTCTGATGGTTCATATGCACAAAAAATCTATTTTTTAAATATTTTCATTCTGGGAATAATTATCTTTAATTTTACATCTTAATTAAAATTGTTGGGGTTATAAGTAAGTTTTCGAGCATTATCCTCATTTGTTATTTGATCCCACGTTATAGCTTATTGTAATATGTTCTATATATTAGTACTAAATAAACTAAAAAACTCATGATCGGTTTAAATATTGACTTGTATAGCAGTATATAACATACCAGCTAGGGAGAAGGGGCGAAATAGGCAATACGGCAGCATTATTAACAACTCTTAATTTTTAATAACAAACCTCTCGCGAATTCAAGCTTAATAACAACCAAGCAAACTTGCTAAAACCAGCCCTAGATGGTGCTGATAAAAGTACATTTACTTGTACATTTAATACTCGTAGATAGTAAAGTAACTAAAGTGTTGTTTATTTATCACTTGTTTTAAGGCAAGCCTTAGCCGAGTGGATAGCGTGGTCTCTTCCTGATCAGAAGATATTGGGTTCGAATCTTGGCTAGAGACCAGGTAGCTTTTCATATCTGTGGTTTGAAGGTAGAAGGGCGGAAGTAAAGCAAACGGTGGTTGGCTCGCTTCTGAATTGCGGGATATAACTAGTTAGCTGATCTCCGTCTTGGGATGTTTTGCGTACTTTTACTAAGATATTTATACACATATATACATTTATTTAAAACTACAAACATTTGTGACTTCAACTTGCACGTGTAACCATTGAAATCTCAAACAATATATACTTTGTATTATTATATGAAGACCATTATTGACACAAGGAAACTCTCAATCCCTAAAATAAGAAATTTTAATGAAAATCCAGATTATGACCAAGGAATGTACTAATCTTTATGTTGTAAACCTGATTTTTTAGTTTTTCGCGTTTCTCTTAATTTTATATTTTGGCAATAAAAATAACATTTTCTCAGATTAAGTAATTGGCTGAATTTATTTTACACAGTCACATATAAGCAAATCAAACAAATCAGCTGATCAAACAAACTATATGATTAAACGAAACAGCTGATCAAACAAAACAGTTGATCATACAAAACAACTGATCATACGAAACAGCTGATCAAGCAAAACAGCTTATTAAAGAAAACAGCGGATCAAACAAAACAAACGATCAAACATAACAGCTGATCAAACAACACAGTTGGTTAAACGAAACAGCTGATCAATCAAAACAGCTGATCTAACAAAACAGCTGATCAAACATAACAGCTGATCAAACAAAACAGCTGATCAAACAAACCAGATGATTAAACGAAACAGCTGATCAACCAAAACAGCTGATCAAACAAAACAGTTGATTAAAGAAAAGCAAAAAATCTACGAAAAAGGCTTACTGGATTACAATTCAAACATTTGTTATTACATATTATTGATAAACGGCTGATTCGGATCAAAAGCTTAACAACACGACACTTGTATTAGACCTATAAAATACTGAACAACCATGCCTTTCTTTAATGGATTTACATTCCTTAACATAGCAACCAGCTTAGCAAATTTAAAAACTGTTAATTATTCTTCACAACCAACAGCTGTTTTAGGTTAGGGTAATATTATAATATTTAAACAAATTATATTATTATTAACAAATTATGAGTGTATTATTCCAGCGTAAACGCATGACCCAATTTCATCAAAGATTGTTACACATATGACTTACTATCTAGAAAATAAATTTGGGATAAAACACTCCTAACAATCCTAGAGATCGGTTGGGAAGGTGTATTATAAACACTTAAAAACGACAGTAAATTATATCAAATCCATGGTTCTTCATTAAGGTTACTGAGATTAATGGTGACACTCCAACAATATTTTAACTAATATTTGATGCAGGAAAAACTAAAAATTGTTCCTTATTTAATAAAAACACGGATATTCAAGCATGAGATAAATAAAATGGCTTAAAAAGAACAAACCAATATCGACCACGAAAATATTTTTTGATGGCGCTTATTAAAATGGCGGCTAACAATATACGTCAGATTGTTTTTAATACGGAATAAATAGCAATAGTATTCTAAAAAGTTCAACATTCAGACAAGGATTTGTTCTTATACGAAGTATAAAACACATTAGTTAATTAAAATTTTCTCGATTTTAAGGTTACGAAATCTCAAAATAGATTTTGTGTAACAGTTTTAGGGACAACAAAATCAGTTTTTAGTTTATGAGCTATTTAAGTGCTAAACTCAAAACTGTTAGTCTAGATTTCGATGCAATTGAATAAGAAAATATTTAGGTTCGATTTTCTAAGGTGACTTAGTTTTATTTAGACACAGACAAGCACTTTCACAGACTTTCACTAATTTATTAAGTTTACATTTTCCTAGAAATGCTAAACCCAGAGTAAACACCCGAGTAGCCAGAAGGACGGTGTCTTTAGAAGACTTGAGGGAAGCAGTAATCAGAGAAGGGTTTGACATAAACGAGGATAATTTTTTAGAAGGTAGGTAATTGAATTTTTATTGGTTTACTTATGACTAAAGTTTACAGAAGGCTGTCAAAGCTGTTCCATCGAGAGCACGAGTTTCATTACGCAGCAAGAACAGATTTTTTATTTAACTGAAGTTATTTGTTGAACTTCTGGAGTCAGGTTTTTAACCAACGATTCGGTAAAAACAGTTGCAAAATATTTGAAAAACAGCTTATTATAATTTCAACCTTAATCCTGGGTTATTGGGATTTAATTATTTCAGCCACACACCGTCCACTATTTTAACTTTAAACTCACCAAAAGGTTTTGTTTCTTAATCTTTGTTTAGCAGCTCAAAGGATACACAAAACTAGTTATCTAAATATACTAGAATTAAACGCAAACAGATTACCACTTATGAAACAAATGGGTCAATCATAGGAAGTAAAAATATTTATTTTTATTGTAAAGGGGCTGTTACCCCCCAGTTCACCCATTAGACGTAACTACTTAAATTGCATGTATTATTATTTATTGTATTTCCTATAAAACACTTAAAATAAATGGACAAATTTTCAGCTCACTAACTTTAACGAAAATATAACAATAGATTTTTTTTGCTTTATGAGTTTTATCACATTTTTACCCCTTAGCAGCACGCGACAAAATGTAAATCTTTTTCTATGTATCTTGTAAGAAATAAATGTACAAAATTTCAGCACTCTAGCTTTAAGGAAAGTATAACTATTAATATTATTGTTTTAGGGTTTGTTTCAACCCTTAAATCAAAATTAATTCTAGCCCGTGTTACTCAGGGATAGGGTAGCTTTTTATTAGTAAAACTATTTTTTCATTCGGTTTAGTAGTTCCAGAGATTATTCCCTACATACAAACAAACATATTTGACATCTTTATAATGTTAGTATAGATAACATTTTTTTTATATTTTACTAAATATTAAAGGTGTAACAAATACAATTGAAGAAAACGTTAGATCTTTCTTTTTTAATAGTATTAACAAGTTTAGTACAGTACTATTTTTTTAAAAAAAGGTTTTCTCTTCGACGAAATTGTTAGAAGGCGCATTTTGGAGGAAATGGCTCATTGCTATAACACAATTTCATTTTTTTTTTTTTTTCAAGGCCCGGCTTTTTATTTTAAACTTATAGGTACATAATAGCGTAGTGACAGAATAAAAGTAAGGAACCAAACCCTTCGAACTTCAAGCTAGGAGTTCCATTTCGGGAGAAAAGTGCAAATAACTACAAATGCTTATATTTAAACATATTTAGTGCCATACGAAATTGTGCAGAACATCAAAATATTCTATGACAAGTAATAGCTATGACTACATATCAGTAAGACGAAAAGAACCAATGTTAAAAATTCAGACCAGGGAAGCAGGTATAAAAGCGTGTTTGCGCCATCGGCCGCTAGGAGAAGTGCAGTAGCAAACGCTCACGGCCACATGACAGTAGGACCTCTTTGTCTTTCCTCCTCTTTCCAATCTTCCAATCCTTGTCCCACACTCGACCGGCAAAACGCGCTATCAGAGCTCCTACCAACTGATGGTGCAAACTCTTTTTTAAACCTACTTTCCTGGTCTGAATCCTACCCATTTAAACTGTTCGTCTTATTGACATGTAGTCATTGGTAATAGCGTCAAAAATTGGTTTGTAGCGTTTAACATAATAATCTATTTTTAAACAATTTTTGTATTTATTAAGATAGCAACCAAGTATTCAGCAGGTTAATATACAATCATGTTAATTATTAATTTGTTAATGTGCGTAAATTTTGTTTTGTTACATAACGTACACTTCAGAGACGTCAACGCCAGAATAGAACAGTAACTCAGTAGAATTTAAAGGCAGGAATATACAATTTATTTTAGACGAGATCGGTTACTACGCAACGTATTAAATTAGAGCGTCTATTTTACAAAAATATGACGTACTAATACAACATTTTAAATATAGCGCGTGCAATTACGCCTTTGTGCGCATGACGAGCTTTTGTAACTTTAACCGGTAATGAAACCCAAAGACTGGATGACGTATATGCTAGACCTATAACTCCGCGAGGCTACTTACATTATTTATTCAAAAAGTAATTAATCTGTCCTACACAGCAACTGAAAGTAAAGGCCAAAAGTAAGTGGACTATGCATTTTTAAATTTAAAGCAGATTTTTAGTAGGTTGTTTTATTTTTTATATAATTACGTAAAGATTGTATCGAAAGTAAAAATAAAGACAATCTTTAAATGTAAGTAGGCAACGATGAATTTTAATTTAGCAAAAATAGTTTAGATTAGGAAAGGCGTAAGGATTTAAGTAAAACGTTTTACCAAGGGGGATTTTAATATCGGTCGGAACAGATTAACATCTTTTCATTAGTGGAGATTCCAAACTCACAAGCTCAGAAATTACTGACAAGGGATATCATTTTGAAAACATTATTCGTAATGTGCGTCAGTTAGATTAAACTAAAAATATGAAATATCATCATGTTTGCATTTCAAAAATCTTTAAAATTTACGCTTTGTGATTTGTGGACACCTCGGGTCTGAATTTTGTACGTTCTGTAGATAAGTAGTCTACAGGCCAAATTCTGCCCGAAACCATGTAAAAATGTATGGTAAAAATGTAGGATGGCGTGACCAGAGGTTTTTTTGAAAAATTCTTCATATTATGAAAGAACACGTTAAAGTGATTGTAAAAACAACAAAAATATCCGCGGGAAATAAAAATTATAGAAAACACGAGAGAAATAAAAGTCAAAAATATAGAGGTTAACTTCGGTATTTTTTGATATTTTCACACTAAATAAAAGAAACAAATCACTTAATACATCAACGAAAATAAACAATAACTTGACTTAACAAAATTAATGAAAGAAATCACGAAACTGTACTTGAATTTGCTAAATAACTTTCCAAAACGTTTAGTTTAAAAACAACAACAATAAACCTTATTAAATTACATTGAATACCAGCAAAAACCATGCTTGGGTTTAGAACGATGATTTTAGATTCGTCAACGTTGCCACATTGAAACGTAAAAGTAAAACAATATGTTATAGTAATCGCGAGATTTTATTGGCCGCGAATGTAGGCAATGCATTAGCGGTAGCAAAGCTATATTAACCACACAAATAAAATAAATTTTATAGTTGTACCAACTATACTGTTAACAATTATATTGTTTTGTATACAAAAATTGTAAACAAAACTTATATAATATATATAAAAAAAATAGCCTGAAGGGTTCTAACTTACACTCTCTAGTCTTAGTATGTTTCCAGTATGTAAACATATATAAGTTTGTAATATTTCTTAGTTTACTAAAAAAGGTTTTAATTTCTAAACACTACTTATATAATGTATGTAAAAAAATAGCCTGAAGGGTTCTAACTTACACTCTCTAGTCTTAGTATGTTTCCAGTATGTAAACATATATAAGTTTGTAACATTTCTTAGTTTACTAAAAAAGTTTTTATTTTCTAAACCTAACATATAGGAGGCACTGGTAAACTCACTCTACTCTAGCTGCAACCAATCTGGCAACCATTTAATTAAATGGCTGATCATTCTGCATGTAAAATCCCATAAGCGATTTTTGGTTTGTTAATTTGCTATGTTGTATTTGTTTTAGATTGTTTATAATTGATTTCCCGCGACAGTGAAGTGTCTAATTGCATTATAAATAAAGGAAAAAGTGATATTTAGTGTAATTCTATTAAAACCTGTGGTTAACCTGTAATACACTAGAACCATTTTTTCTTAGTTAGAAGCAGGGATAAAACTAGTATTAAAGTTTTTTTGCATAGTCATATATAAAGTTACCCAAATCACAATACAACAAGAGCTGTAAAACTATGGTTTGTCGGGAAGTAAGAAACGATCATATATAATTAAATAAACGGTACCAGGAACTGGCACATACTTTCTCACAAATACATTTAAATTACTAAACAGATTCACTGTGACTTGTAGGGTGGGGTAGGAGAGTTTTTTTAATAAAGTTGGAGATTAACTAATAAATATTATTATTATTATTATCTAGAGAGAAAACTATTCGATCGATTTCGAAAAAATTTGCACCAAACACGTCAATTAGGTCTTCATAGATGCACATAAAATGATTTTGAAATTTTTTTTAAAACAACCCGCTTTATGGCCAAAAAACCCCCAAAAACAGTTATTATTATTATTATTAGCCAAACGAGAATTTTTAGAAAGATGCGGGTTTCTGTATATGGTAGGGCACATTATAGGCTACAAATAAGCCAAATTTTATCAAAATCGTTAGAGCCGTTTTTTAATAAAAAAATAATAACTGATTTTTTGGGGTTTTTTTGGCCAAAAAGGGGGTTGTTTTTCAAAATTGTTCAAAACCCTTTTTCGTGCATCTATACAGGCGTACTGGACATGTCTGGTGCAAATTTGGTTGAAATCGATCGAATAGTTTTCTCTCTAGCTTTGTATACTTTTATTAAAGTAGGCGATTAACTAATAAATATTATTATTATTAGCTAGAGAGAAAAATATTCGATCGATTTCGAACAAATTTGCACCAAACACGTCAATTAGGTCTTTAAAGATTCACGTAAAAAGGTTTTGAAAAATTTTGAAAAACAACCCCCTTTATGGCCAAAAAACCCCCAAAAATCAGTTATTATTATTATTATTAGCTAAACGAGAATTTTTAGAAAGATGCGGGTTTTTGTATATGGTAGGGCACATTAAAGGCTACAAATAAGCCAAATTTTATCAAAATCGTTAGAGCCGTTTTTTAATAAAAAAATAATAACTGATTTTTTGGGGTTTTTTGGTCAAAAAGGGGGTTGTTTTTCAAAATTGTTCAAAACCCTTTTTCGTGCATCAATACAGGCGTACTGGACATGTCTGGTGCAAATTTGGTTGAAATCGATCGAATAGTTTTCGCTCTAGCTTTGTATACATACAGACATACAGACATACAGACATACATACAGACATACAGACATACAGACATACATACAGACATACATACAGACATACAGACAGACATTTTGTAAAAATCACTTTTTTGGACTCAAGGGGTCCCAAAACGGATATTTCCACAAAAATCTCAACATCGATTTTTTTTGCGATCACTATACTTTCTCTATACTATAGTATAGTGAGAAAGTAAAATGCCAAATGCCTCATAACTTTAACAAAGTCAACAATTTTCAGGAAGTCATGGAGAACACAGACAAGTACTTGCTAAGGCTGTGTACGAGGAGTGGTATTTCCGGAAAAAAGAGGAAGCGCAGAAAGAAATGGACGAATCACGACGCCAAATGAAAGTCAAACAATGGGAGCTTCAACACGTAAGTCAAACAAGTGCCAAATTATTTCACACGTTGCGCAACCGCTTTCTTTTCAATCAACTGATAATCGTAACGATTAGCCAACATTTGCCGAATTTCGTCAATTACATCGTACAGAATGACTTCGGGACTTTACTACCATAATTAATTGTGTTGTAATTTTTACAACTAGAGAGGCATATTTTTGGCAAATGTTAGAGTTCGAAGAAACAGCCTATTACAGTCGTTACATGCGATTTCCAGAAATAGTCGAAGATACCCAATTTTTCGTTTCATGATCCCTAGACCACAAAACCAACGTCAACTCAAACTTTTATTATAGATTGCATCTAAGTTAGGGTGAAAAACGTCCCGGAAAACCGAAATAGTCCCGGTTTTTTGTCATAACATACGGTATCCCGAAAAGTGGTTTCGGGACGTTCAAAAATCCCGTAATTCCGTTTTTAATAGATTTTATGAAATTGTATATACTTTTTTTTTGTTGCGCTTGATTACGACGCTATAAAATGAAACATCTGACGAAATTTCAACATTTTGTTTGAATACTATTGAAATGTTTGATCTCAATAAAAAATAAATATTTATAGCTGAAGTTAATTTAATTTTACTAAACATTTTTTGGTTATAATATTTTAAAAACTTTAAAAAAATGTTTTAAATAATATAAATTAAACAGATACAGAAGAAGTAAGTCACAGTAAATTTTATGTTTCTCGTTTTTATCAATAGGCTATAATCATTCTAACAAAATGTAAACATAAATTTCTTTCAAAATACAAATATTTTATATTTTTAAAACCTGGGTACATTGCAGGGCTCTATAATATGTCATAGAGCCCTGGATACATTGGGGGTTCTTTGGTACCCGGCTAGTTGTGTCCCGGTTTTCTCCGGAAGTGATTTGGTAACCATAATCTAAGTTCTAAGTAACAGATTACAGTT
>JAGFPH010000511.1:100408-132923 GCA_018207615.1 Philaenus spumarius
GTTCTAAATTACAGTTTACAGTTCTAAATTACAGTGTACAGTTCTAAATTACAGTGTACAGTTCTAAGTTGCAGATTACAGTTCTAAGTTACCGTTTACAGTTCTAAGTTACAGTTTACAGTTCTGAGTTACAGTTTACAGTTCTAAGTTACAGATTACAGTTCTAAGTTAGATTACAGTTCTAAGTTACAGATTACAGTTCTAAGTTACAATTATAAATTACAGTTTACAGTTTTAAGTTACAGTTTACAGTTCTAAGTTACAGATTACAGTTCTAAGTTACAGTTTACAGTTCTAAGTTACAGTTTACAGTTCTAAGTTACAGTTATGAGTTACAGTTTACAGTTATAACTTACTGTTTATACAGTATAAAATCTATTCAAAGTTATGTTTAACCTTCTAAATATTACCTACATTTTTTTATGAAAAAATGGTTGATACTACCAATTCTTATTCCAACGGTAGAACCCAAAACAACGTAACGAAGAAGTCCTACCTTATACACGATATCGAGCCCGTGCATAGTTGTGGTAAATCTTATAAATTTCACCAAAATCTTTCGTCTCAAAAATTGTTTTGTTAACTGCTACCCTAGGCGAACAGGACGTATGTACCTGTTTAATGCTTACCTTATAGATGTAATGGGACTTTAAAATCTCCCTACGCATGTAGGCCGAGACGAAAATTGTCGCGACCTTTTCAATTTCTTATTGTTACTTAACTTAGACGTAATAATGTCATGGTTAAACGAACCTTACATTAACTTTTAAAAAGTTTTACGTCCAAACTAGCGAGGCTTCGCTAGCAGATATGATTATAAATGGAAGGACTATCGGGTAATTATTGTGCCTTACCATTTCACTCAATTAAGAAAAAGCAGTCGTGGGACTGCCGACAGAAGTTAAAACTGTCGTGAATATAGACAATCTTGTTTTTGTTATATTAATTTTTTTTAATAATTTTATCCATAATTTTTTTTTATATATATTAGGAACCCTAAATATTTCAGGGATAAAAAGTAGCTTAGATTAATCTTTGAAAAGTCCATGCAAATAAAAGTTTTGTCAAAATTGGTTCAGCCATTCCGGAGATTATCCCGGACGAACAGACAGACAAAATATTAAAAATGCATGTTTAGGTTTTAGTAAAGTGTGAGTAATCATAAGAGCTTAGAAAAAAGTATTTATTTCGAAATCACAGATAGACATTTTAATTTTATTTATATGACGAAACTAAAACATAAATTTAATAACGTTTAATTTAAGATAACAAATGCAGCTTATTTTAAATAAAATTTTAATACAAATTTGTTAATTTAATTTAATTCTTCCTTATTAGGTCCGTCAGCAATCCCTTTTCAGTCTTTCTTTCACGACCCGTTTCGACTAAAACGTCATCTTCAGGTAAATAAAAGATTATTGGAATTTCGCTTCGTCAAAAAATGTTATTGTGATACACATTTAAAAAAAAGTATTTGTTAAGGAAGGTATTGGAATAGCCCACGTAAAAGACTTTTGTCAGTAGCTGGATTCTAAACTACTGTGCGTTAGCCAGACCATAGCCTATTGAAACGCCGTCTCATCTACTCAGCTTTCTAACGTTTCTACTTTTAGGTTTTATTAATACACCGTTTTATCTGTTAGGTTATTATAACAGTTCATTTTCGAGTTTTATAATACTACATAATTAATAATATATAATTTTCCGCTCTCAGTTTCAATGATTTTGATTTTGTGGCCGAATGTTTTACATTACGTAGCTTGTAAAGTAGTTCACTTGTAACTCAACATTCCAGCAAAACAATCGTGCGTAAAACATTTACTTGCACGTCTCTTCAAGTCGTATTCCAGACTCTAGGCTGTAGTGAAACTGGCATAAGCTATGTGTTTTTTTATTACAAGGTTGGTATACCATTGTTTCGACACAATTACTTTCAAACTTAAACAATTTATTATTATCCAACAGTGATGAACGTAATTTTAACTGTGGGATATATCACGCAAAACTACCAGTTACATAATGCACATAGCTTATATGATAAACCGCAAAATACAAGTGGTATTTTGTGTAGACTGTTCCAACTTACATAACCTCAAAATATAACGTTTTGTTTTCTTTGCAGATGAAGTGCGAAAAGTTACGCAAGTCTCAAGAAAGTTTTAATGAATGGCTTCAAAAGAAAAGAAACCAGATGCAACAAGAACGAAAGAGAAAGGAAACCATTAGAAATAAGTAAGTCTAGCCATTGTTAGACGCTTTGGTTGATAATAAATCAACGCGCGTGCGCTGATAGAAACAGGTGCCTTTACTTTATTATAACCCTTGTGCATTATGAGTATTAATTTGCATTATGTTGTGTATTTTAAAGTATGAGAACTGAGTAACAGAAATCTGAGAGAGCCTTATAAATTATATTTTAATTTTGACAGTTGGTGGTGAGCTTTAAATTTTAACATAATATACCTACATAAACATGTTATTCACAGAATTTTACACCTATTATCTGGTATAATGTATATTACAAAACGAAATGTTTGTTTGTGATTAAACAGGGGTTTCTGAGCTCTATGCACAAATTTCATGATATTGGGCAAATATTTTTAGGCCATTATCTCTTTCCGTTTTAAAATGGTTGTAACATTTTTCAACTTTTCGTTACAAAAAAACTACCCATTTTACAAAAAAAAATATAAGAATTATTTTTTTTATAAATGCCATGACGAATCCAAAACAGCTTATTATTTTAAAATCATGTAGACATTAACAGAATTAGAGACTTTCGTCCATCCGTACATGGCCACTCATCGCCCGTAAAATTATCTCAATTATTAACAGTTATTTAAGTAAGACAGTTTTTTTTATTTAATTTTTGTAACAATTGTCATAGTCAAATAAATAAAACAATACAATTATTGTTTTAATAAAATACCTCGTAATAAAAGAAATCCTGCAATAACAGTGTATGTCTCAAACCCTACATTAGTCATTTATTTATTCCATTGTTGTCACATTAAGAGTACAAATAATGGCCGGGTAGGGACGAAAATGCCCTTAATCCGGATAATGTCTACCTGATTTTAAAAGAATAAGCTGTTTTGTATTTCTCATGAAATTATTTTTAATGTCTTATAAATTTTTTGTAAAAGGGCTAGTTTTTTGTAATATTATGTTGAAAAAATTGGTATCACAAAAACACATTATCAAATCAATGCTCTTTAGATCAAGAACTGATAGCTCTGAGACATTTTTCAGACAGTTGGGTATATTATCTTTTCGTAGAGTTTATGTCAGGACGGTATTGAAGATGGTATATTTATAAACAAAATGGCCCTGGTCAAATCTTCAATGGTCTCTTCACATAGGGATAAGCTCGGCATTTTACCAAAATCTAGGCTGACTTTTGATAAAAAAAACCTACTAGTACCATGCACCAAAGTTTTTTAATTCCATACCATTAGATATAAAATAATTCATGGAACCAAACAATGTTTGGGAAATATTTAAAATTGGTTGTTACAGAGTGATAATGTTGAGGGCATCTTCGACTGTTTAATATAATTTATTGAATTAAGAGAAGAAGGCAATGTTATTTATATAATGGGGAGGAGGATTAGGCTACTCTGGGTAGAACCGAGTTGTAAACAGTTTTAAATTACTTTTTTTAAGTTATGAGGTTAGGTTAGGACAGTATCTTGCTCTTATTTTTGTTGCAATTTATTGAAGGTAAACCCAAAAACCGGCTTTGCCAACGGGGTTGAATGGTTTCCTGTTTAAAAAAAATATTTTTTCCTGTATTCGGTTGGCATTTCATATAGTATATGTTGTTTAAATGTAAATGGCAGCCATTTTGAGACGGAAAAATGTTTGATAACCTAGGGCCTAGCAAAATTTGGTTTAAATTCATTTATCAGTTTTCTTAATATTGATGTTTAACCACAAATTACATACAAACAGATATTCGGCAAACGAAACAAAATATACCCCTGGATTTTGACGTTTTACATTTCTTTTGACCCAAGAAACAATATCCTGAAGTTTCTGAATACAGTTCGAAAACACCCTGTACAAAGATTTAACTTAAAACGACTTTAATTTAATTGGATTTGGATGGAAATTTTCCTGGTGTGTTAACCATTGCATTCTGAGTGACATGAGTTTGGAGGTGCCTTTTATTGCTTACGTTGGATAAATCGTGAAGGTAAGAAAAATTAACAAGCAGATGAATCTAGGCCACTGCCTTTTTCCCTTTACAGTTTAGGTAATTTAAAAATGTATTTCCAAATCTCCTTGAAAGTGTCCACCAATTAAGATGGGGAAGCCATGTGTGACATTTATTATTTAAATTTTATAAAAAGAGAGGTTTGTTTCCCTCTCACATTTTAACTCAAAAACTTAAGATCTATAACTTTTACTGATGTGATTATCAATGTCTTCTTTGTGGGTTATCTTTCATTGTGTTTTTTTTAAATTTCTCTATAATTGGTTTTAATTATTTCTTTTATTTAATTAACCTCAAAAAGTGAAGTAACCAGTATTATAAAATGAATTGATAAAAGACTAAAAATTACCTCTTCTTCACTTCACCCAGTTTTAGTCCCAGACTGGATTTACGAATTTCAATATTCAATGTTATTTTTCAGTAGACCTACGTTCAAATATTTACAATTTGAAATTCATAAAAACAATGTACAAAAATGCTAGTTGTTACGGAGTTACATTACAGGGTAACCTCAGAAAACCTTATATTACCAGTCTTCCATCAGGTGTGTTTCAATTGTTCGCACGTTAAATCGTATGACTTTACTATCCGATAGATTGGTATCAGATTAAATTACGGGTGCTAATTAGCTCATTCGTTAATTGAATGTTATGCGTGACTTGGTAATGAGGACTGACGATGTAGGTTGGCTACGGCTCAGTGTCCGTGGAATTCTGGTTTCTCCTCATCTTCCTAGTTTACATGTTTATGATCTAATTATTGATTGTAGCTGTCGTACCAGGCTTCGCACGTACATCTTCCTGCCTTGTGCAAGAAAGGATAGAATAAAATCTATGTGCGAGGAAGCTTACTATGATGTACTTTATATTTCATGAATATCAGTCTAGTATACTACAAATTCCGAGATTAACAATAAATCTCAACCCTTGATTAGACCTATGGCTGAGGGGGAGGGGGAATATTGACTACTATCAATGACTACATTCATATGTAGTCATTGCTACTATTAGGGTTCCGTATTTTAAAAGAATAATGACAACTTTTAGTATCACACATTTGTCACAAAGGATCACAAAGGAAGTTTATCAAAAAAGGATAAAGGAATTACAACGGCACAGTTGTAAAAGGCATGCAAAGCCAAACATAGTCCAATAATAATGACTTAATAAATATTTTACTGTACATTTTGGGGGACAAAATTGTGTACCCTAAACAGTGGCGTATCCAGGATTTGTCGGTTGGGGGGGGGGGGGCAACTAACAAAGGGCGTGGAACACCGGGGGAATGGAATTTTGAATTTTTAACGTATAAAACCGCATTAAATGATCTTTTTTTACCAACTAAGCAATACTTTTACTAACTTACAATTAATCTTAAAATGTATGGATCCAAATTTAATTTGCTTTCGCTTAGTTTGTATTGTTGAGAAACTACTAGGACATTGAAAACAATTATTTAAGAAATTTAAATTCAATTTGTTAAATAGGTTTGTTCAGATTCTTTTGAATATAACTAATTAGAACATAGCCTAGTTTAATTCTATTTCAATCTTTGGGTAAGGTAAAGTAAAATTGTAAAACGATTTTTTATGGAATAAGTTTAATATCACAATTATTGAAAACGTAAAATTACAAAAACAAAAATTTGGTGGGCCCACGTTGGAAGTGATAAC
This sequence comes from Philaenus spumarius, assembly GCA_018207615.1. Lineage (NCBI taxonomy): Eukaryota > Metazoa > Arthropoda > Insecta > Hemiptera > Aphrophoridae > Philaenus > Philaenus spumarius. Next base: position 106,300 of record JAGFPH010000511.1, read on the forward strand.
TTCTATGACCGATTTATATTTTTATCAGTATTAATATTAGAAGAGAATAAGGGTCAACAAATTACACAAGTCAATATATTGTCAAAAAATATTATATAATATTTTTAAATTGTATAATAATTATAATATAATAATATATAATATAATTTTAATAACATATATATAAATATTATTATAATTGTCCCTTATATATTAAATTATTCTTAGAATTCTAAGTAGAGTGAATACACTAATTAAATACCGCACTCAAAATTACAGTCACTAAATACTGTTTACATTATAATGATCACTATTCTTGGCATACTTATTATAATATAATATTATTATAATATAATAATACTACAATTATAATATTATAATAATCATAATATTATAATAACGTATTATTATATACTACGTATCGCCTATTCCCTCTCCATGCTCTGACTTGTGTCTTCGCAATAAGTTCTTGACGCGAGATTTTCGAAACATAGTCAAGCGAAAGCACAGAGGATATAAGTTTTTACTCTGTGGCGAAAGTGCCCAACGGGCCAATAGAAGTTATCACTTCAAAACTAGATGTCAAAACGATAAATCATCACAATAAATTAATGAACACAATAGTTTTTTTTTTTTTGCAATAGTTCTTTCGTTTATAACTTATATTTGAGAGTATTAAAAAATTTTGAGTTAAATCCATTTTGATTTTTTCAAAATTGATTTCGAGTGGTTTAACCAAATATCGTTATGTGACATATCGTTTGAAAGATTATTTAATTCTGAATCCAAAAAGAATAATAATTAATACTAAAATAAAAATAGTACAGCAAAATGAGGCAAAATCAGAAAACACGATTTCAATGTTTTTTGGTCGCCAGTTTTAATCGGATATACAAATTTCACCTTTGGTTTTTTCTTGAAATTCTACATCGAAATGATGTATCACATGACCACCTTCCTATTTATAAAAAACAAAGTTACATTTAAAATGGCGGATCCAAGATGGAGGATACATTTTTTGAAATCTTAATAAAATAGTATTTTTACTACATAGATTAGGTTCCTCAATCACATCTACCTTCAAATTTTCCTTACATACGAAATATTAAACCGTTTCCAGACTTAATTGTCACCCTATAATAAAATCATGACTGTCTGTGACGGCATCAACTGAGAACGTCTGAACGGATAAAGATGGGGTTTGAAACGTTAGACCACAGATAAAATAACTACTGAAACTAATAGAGTTCTGTTATCTGTGGTTAGAAGCAGCATTTCTTCGGGAAGGTTTAGGAGAAATCATCATTTGAAAAAGTCCATTCATTCAAGTTTGTGACGTCATTAGTGATCAAAGACGACTACTTCGTCCTCTTTTGGGAACGTTTCTGCTTATAACTTTAGTCTGGTAGCACCTATATTCAATTTGATCTCCTCATTGGATTCAGCTCGCAGAGTTATTTCAAATGGCCACTGAGTCGATTCTGTAGGTTGCATAGTTTAGGAGTTATAGTACAAAAAGTGTGAGGTTTTTCTTAAACATTTTGGTTTGCCGACTTTTTAAGTAACTGTAGCTTTTCAACGGTATGTTTACGGAAAATCTGAGACCACCTGGCGATTGGAATTTAATTGTCTACAACTTCCATATTTGACACGTTTTTCTCCAACGTGATATAAGGGATAAAAATGCGTCAAAGTTAGATAGTTTTTGTTGATAGTTTGCCATCAAAAAAAATATTTCAAAGGTTTTTTATTGGGTGAAGCAAATAAAGGTTCATATTTACTTTTTTTGTTTGTTTGCCTTACTGGACTGGGTATAAATATTTCATAAATACCTGTGTATCACTTTTTTGTGCTGCTCACAGTCCTGCTTAATGTCTCTATAATTTAACGAGACAACGATCGTTTCGCCTTTCGATCAGGCATTATCAAGTCACTTTAAAATTCATAAACAATATTGGCATTATTTTAATGCACGTCATAAATAACACATACATTTTTACACACCAAACATTACACAACACAATTAAAAAAAAATTTTTTAAAGAAATTTTAAAAAACAAACGAATAATAATTTAATGTACATAAATCACAACACACGGGTCTAAAAATTCAACAATTACATTTATTAAACTTGTACATGTACTCCATGTTACTGCACCGGCACTGAGTAACAGACAGGAGTACATGTACAAGTTTAATAAATGTAATTATTGAATTTTTAGACCCGTGTGTTGTGATTTATGTACTTTAAATTATTATTCGTTTGTTTTTTTAAATTTGTTTTAAAAAAAATTTAATTGTGTTGTGTAATGTTTGGTGTGTAAAATGTATGTGTTATTTTTGACGTGCATTAAAATAATGCCAATATTGTTTATGAATTTTAGGAACTTCGAAATCTACCTGCGCCTATAGGCCAAACTGAAAGTAATTTTTATAAACCAATTTTTGTTACTTAATTTTTTGTTAAAATATCTTATCATTTTGTATAATTTCGTATGATGTATTTTAAATATGTTTAAATATCAAATTTGGCATCACCTTTGCTTTTTTCATGAAATGGAGCTCACATCTAAGTAATAATAATGGAGGTAGATATTTCTTCAACAGTACTTATAATATTGCAAATTTTCCTTAATACAAGTAAGGTTTTATCTGCTGTTTTACTTGTCAGATGTCTACATGCATGTGGACCTCCGTTAGTGAATCCGATGAATTTTTCAACATGTCGCCCGTAGTTAACTATACCCAAACAAAGCATTATTGTAACCACTTCAAACTTCATCAAGATCGGGTAAAGCAATCGATACAAACATGCACTGATTTGGTAACGTAATGAAGACATTATTTATTTATATACTCGTAAGAAACCTAAAATAGATTTTTCTGGGAAAGCCCGACCGTATTTAGTCATGTCGCGTAATTTCCTCCTTGTTACGTGCATGTGAGGAAATGGAACTAATCAGGAAAACGACAGTTTATGAGCAATTATTTGACTCGACGACCACAGATTAGGAAGTAAGAAATTAATCTTTCAGTTTGTTTATAATTATAAATGTGGAACTACTTTCTTAAGAGTCACGCGGACATTTGATGGTCAATTAATCTGACCAACGAAGTAATTAATGTCTGGGCCGTGGAACCCTCGCGGTCCGTCTGTGAAACAGCTGACGTTTCAACGAAATTTTAAAACGAAATCTGACGCTAAAGCTAGAATTTTGTTTCGCTATCTAACATTTCGAACCAAATAATTATGAATTACCTCGGAATCTTCACAAAATACATAAAAACAAAACAAACTCTCTATAAATTTGAAATGAAACACGTTATTTATTGTATATGAAGCCCATTTTTCCGATATTGTTATATTTACGACAGTATATAAAATATATCTTAACACTCCACACACCTGTGCATTTTCAGACAATGATGATTAAATAAAAATTACTTACAAAATTATTTAAGAAAAATTGCTTGTTTTACAGTACATTGTTTAAAACTAAAAAAACACGCCGTTCTTGCAATGCATTGAAAAGGAGGAACATACAAACCTACATGCACATTGCCTTTTAATCTCTATTTTATTTCATATGTAAAATATTTGTCATTAATATATTTCCTCACAAACATAATATGAAAAGACAAACAAACAAGTAAAAAACTTAAACAAAAGATAAGAAACATGCAGAAACCAAACGATCTAATAATTTTCTTTATAATATTTAGGGCGTTGGGCAGTAGGCGCCAACAAAATACAAAACCCAAAACCAATACACTTAGGTGAAATTAAATTACCTCCTCAACGCCTTTATGAAACTCTCATCCACCATATTGTCACACACATCTGTAATTTGTTGCATTAACCAACAGAAATATTTGTCGTTATCAGAGTTTTGTAACCCACTTACAATATTTGTTTTCGTTTTACAAATCATGTTAATAGAAGAGTGTTAAAAGTTCAAGTAAGTGCCAGTTTTGAACTATCTGAAATTTCGAATTTAAGACCTAAATTCCTTTTTTTCACTTTTTTTCCTTTTTGTAACTACAATATTACAAACTACAACATTTAAAAAAGTTTGATTTATTAAAAGTTACATTTTCTGTATTCTATAGAGTTATAAAATGTTAAAATGTGTTAAAAATATGGCTTCAATTAGGTTTCGTTAGTTAGATAAAACGCTCTGGCTGCCAGCCCTGGCTTTGGCAGTGTAAAATATGTTTTCGTTTGAGTAAATTATGATATGGTGCAATTGATGGTGTAAAATATATTTTTAAAATTATGTATATCAAAAATGTGTTTTATATTATACTAGATAAAAAGCCTCTCGAGGTCGGCTGTTTCAGATGGGTTAGTAAACGAGATCTATGTTAAAAAGTGTCTCCAGGAATAGGTATAAATCGGCCAGATAGATTCCTAGAAACTTGTAACCTAAAACCAATAAACACCAAAAAATACCATTATAAATTTAATAATAAAATAAAAACTAGATTTCATAATTTTGAATAGTAATGCCAACATTTATTATCATTTAAAACAAACAGCGTGCAAATCGGTCTGGTAGATCTTCAGGAATCAATAAGGTTGTAACCTAAAACTAAAACACCATGACAATATTTTATTTCATTTAAAACAAACCTCACGAAAATCGGCATATTAGATCTCCAGAAATAGGTATTAATATTGTCACTACCGTTTAACGATATGCTAAATTATTATAAAAATAAGATTTAAAAAAACACATTTAGCCTACTATTAACAAAATGAACCTAACTCTTTCGTTTGTTAAAGGGGGAGTAAACCAACAAGATACTGTCCAAGCGCTGAGCAAGCTGAAAGTGCATATAATGCCTGGAAGAAGGAAAAAGACAAGGTTTTGCAGCTAAAACAGGAACAAGCCAAGAGAGAGAAACAAACAGCGGAAGAAAGGGCTGCGAAAAAAGCAGATGCTGAAAAAGTAAGCAACTGAGATCATTACTTCAGTATTTCCGATACAAAATAATAAAAACAATAATAATGGCAGTTTAAAACTTTCATCCACATTTATGACTGCAATCATTCGTTCAAAGAATTGTCTTCTTATTACTAATATCGAAATGGCAACACCGGCAAGCACGTCGACAATTAGTCCAGGTCTACCAAATCAAATAATAAAATTTCCCTTTTTCTTGAATTACGCCTTACTATTATAATATTATTACGAAATATCTTCTTAGTTTAGTTTATTAAGACAAATACGAAATTGAAGACAAAACGAATCAACTTAACTAAAAATGACTATTGTTAAACATTTCCGAACTCTTCTTAACATAGTCGTCTAAATTTTTAAAAAGTGAAGATATTTATTTGTTTATATTTACTATTTAAGAAACTGATTAACAAATCGAACATTACATTATCAAAAGTATTGTTTCTCTGTGTATTTTTTCTAATTATTTTTTATTCTTTTTATAAGAAAAAACAAACAAAACAAAAAATATTTAGATAACAAAAGTAAAATATAACTCACTTTAACAACATAACTAGCAAAATAAATTTAAATGTGACACTATAATACATTACTTAAGATAAAACACACAAAAAGTAAAACCAAAAACTATATTACTTCTAAATCCTAAATAAAGAAAAACTTAATGTAACCAACAACAGAAACATTTAAGAAGAAGAAAAAGACAAAATTATTTCTTTAAACGTATTGACAAATTTATCTACGTTTCACAAAATAACTTGTATGAAATAAACCTCAACGTACTGGTGCCAGATAGAGACATGTAAAGTTGTCGAAGCTAAAGCTCAGCAAATTTCACATACAAGTCAGAACTTCATGCCCTATAGCAGGAATGGTGAACCTTTCCACCTATAAATGTATACCTTAAATTAACTAGTAGTTTGAACTTCGAAGTAATTCAGTGTACATGTAATTCAAGTTTAAAAGAATATTTGAATACAAAATAAAAACATGAATATTAAAAATTGTATGTTATATCACACTAACAATAATATTGTCAAATTGCATATTCACGAAAATTACAGTAGATTATATATATTTTCAAATACCGGTAACTAATTATGCATATTTCGATAATCGCAAATACAAAAATAATTTACTGGCGTAATTATTGTTTCCAAACTTATAGATATTAGAATATTTGAAATTGGTATATTAGTAATTATTTTAATTGTATTACTAAAGTCTACATGTAAAGGTAATACTGATTTTCCCTATATTAGCAATAATAAGCCAGCATACAAATCAATATTACTTTTTAATTTATATTACTTTTACGAAAATCAAATTGCATAAACTTATTTGTTTAGTCGACAAATAATATTGCTTTTGTTTAGAAGTTTTGATAATGTGTTTACAACAAGAAAAAGTCCAGTAATGTTGCATACTTTTTGTACTTTCGTGAAATATGCTCATAAAACTGAGATTAAAAGAGAAAAGCAGTGACGATTCTTAATTCCAAGTGAAATAAACATAACAATGCAGTAGGCTACCAATAAGATACCTTATTTGCAGTTTCCGTCTCTGACATCTTTTTTGTTAAACTACTAACTCGATTCGGAGTTTTTACTCCATCATCAGGGTTTCTTCACTCTACTGAGACATTGAATATATAACCTATAGGGTATATATTCAAAGACTGAGATCATCAATACATTATTAAAAATCACAAAAACTTAAACACTAACAACAAAACTTTACACGACTCCGTAAGGTGCTGGACCTTATCAATGTCCAATACTAATATCTCGTATCTCATGTCTATAACCTTACAGCTATGTTTATCTAACTTGTTTTATTTTGGTTTTGATAGCAGTGTCTTCAGTGTGTTTATTGTTATTTCATACAGTGACTTGGATAATAAAACAAAAATGAATCGTATAGTTGCAGTAATTTTTTGACCAAGATCACACCTAAAGGGTCCTACCTCAACGGACTTGACTGGTTGCGGCTGCTGTACATTTGAGTCCAGTATTTCCAAAACGTCCCTTATCAAAAAAAAAACCCCACATTTTGAGTTACGCATTTCACTAGATTTGTCTGTTAAAGACGGATTAGAATTTGGTAGCAGTATGTTCCGAAACAATTCTTACCATATTGAAAAACCAATAAAAAATATGGATTTTCCAAAACATGTCTTATCCTCAAAAGGTTTGTTCCAAAATTTGCCTTATCCATAGTGTTCAAACAAAGTCTTATCCTGAGGGGACACGTTAGAAATCAAAATAAGATTTTCCAAAGTAAGTTTTATCCATCCCTATTTACTAAATATTGGTGCAGTACAATTATTGCCGTATTGCAAATTGTTTTCAAGCTTTTTGATAGTTATTTGGTTTCCAAAAGTTGGATAAACTGGATTAGAAACACTTTTTATTAATTTGCTGTTGAATATTTCTCTAAAACTGCTGAAAAATCACTTTGATTGCTTTTTGTTTTGATCTTCAGTGAATAAGTTTTCTGGGGAAAATGGAAGAACATTTTATTAAAAAAGGAGTTTTGGGAAAAGACGTCGTCCAGATAACTGAAAAAAGTAACCTCTGAAACCAATAAAACAGACAAACAGAGGTTCATGTTAGCCAAGCAAATCCACACTCATAAAGAATTTTTCAATGCCCAAAATAAACAGAAGGTGGCACCATGATACTGTCATATAATTTTCAAAAGTACCATGTTTAGCACAAAGTACCGGACCAGTCAGCTTATTAATCAGACAATAATATATATTATATATAATTTTACTGTGTGCAGGGGAACATCAAAAGATCCCTTGGATAAGTGTACAGTTTTTATTTATAACTGGTTACATAATGAATTCCCAAAGGGCTGTAGTGAGATCGCTAGTTGTGTTTTTCACAATTTATCAACTGTACCTATTCCACGTAGTGTTATAGAAGTAAAGTTAGGCTGTTCGCTGATGGCTGCGGATGCCAAAACAAAAACTCCCTCATTGTAGGAATGGGTGCGAAATGGCTTCTAAACCATGCTCCAGTATATGTAACACTCTTACGGTTCTACTTTCCAGTGGTAGGTCACTCATTTTTACCAGCGAAAATAGTTTTTGCCAGAATCGAAATGTTTTCCATGAAACTTTAGGGAAAATGTCGGAGTCACTGACATTTACATTACTGTAACATATTTGTATAACTACTTAATTAACATGTGCTTTGATAATGTACTAGAGGGCTCCGCCCCCTGCTCGCTTTGCTCGACAACCCCCGCGGTGACTCGCTTATGTAAGTAGGCCCTATTATTACATTCTAATATGTCTTATTTATTTTAATTAGAATATAACATTGTGGTCTCTAATTTTTAAATTATTTAATTTATTAAGGGTTTATTATCTAGCTTTAAAGAAAATATAACAATCAACATTCTTTATAAGGGTTGTTACTACAGTTTCACCCCTTAGCAGTATCCGACAAAATGTCAATCTATGGTAATTTTTTATGTATCTTGTAAGAAATAAATGTACAAATTTTCAGCTCACTAACTTTAAAGAAAATATAACAATTAATTTGTATTGTTTTAGGGTTTGTTATTACATTTTCACCACTTAGCAGCACGCGAGGAAATGCAAATCTAGTTTACTTTTTCTATGTATCTTGTAAGAAATAAATGTACAAACTATTTTTTCAATCGGTTCAGTAGTTCCAGAGATTACCCCCTACATACAAACAAATAAACAAACAAATTTTATTTCTTTATAATATTATTAATAATAACCCCAAAGCTAAGATGGTAAATAATATTAAATGTTCAAATCAAATTATTTCGTATATTTTATAACAGCATTCATAATAAAGTTTAAAATAACCAGCAAGGTTCAGGTTGCTATAGTAATAAATGTAAATACAATGTGATGATTCATCAGTCCAGGCCTAATAACCTAATATTTTTTCCTAATAAATTTACAAATATTTAAATACAAAAGGTGTTTATCAAAATTAATTATCGCCTATGTTACTCAAGGATAGTGTAGCTTCTTACATTGTACACATAAAACACAATTTGATAGATGCAATAACTACAGACAGTAATTTTTTTTAAATTATAACCCTCAATGCCTAAACGTAAGACAGTTAATACCACGTCATTAAATTTGTAATACAACTAAAGTACAGTATATGATCAACCACGTCGTTAGAAAGTAATTAGTACGCATGACTAATAAAGATGGCATTATACACTGAGTAAAAGCACATAAACATGTATTCCTGAATAACTCAAGTGCGATTACGTCTATGTTTCCTTTAAGTAATTGCTTGTAGGAAATAAAGGAGTAGGAAACTGAAAAACTGGGTTAATCAAGCTTTCCTGTTGTCTTGTTACTGCTAATGGTTTTCCTAATTCGAATATTTAATAGGCCTCCTCCCGGAAGGATATTAAGTGAGATTACAAAGACAGTATTGGAAAAAGTATGATGTAATAGTTTTAATACCTAAACGTATATAAATCAAATGAAAGAGTATATGTGGTAGAACATTCATTATATTATAGGTTGCATAAATTACTCGCAAGAAACGCTATACAAAGTCAGATATTTAACGATTTTATCAATTTAAGTGGTAAAGCAGTACCGATGGTCCGTATCTACTGCTTAGAAGGTTTAACAAGAGACCCATACGTTGTGTAAATCGAGTTAAACAATTAGTTTCAAGTAAAATCAACCATTGGTCGCACATGAAGAACCTAGGGATTTCCAAAATAAAAATTTAACTACAGTATCTACAACCAATTGCCGTGTCTGACACTACAACAGCAACAAAACAGTTAAGTATCAATATCGAAAAAACATACTCACCGTTTTACAGAAATGGGTTGCTTGGAAGGATTGTGTGCTTGTATTCATTCTCTCATTTTATTCAAGCTGTTTTGAAACTGAAGGTATTTTGACAACAAGATTCATATTTCTGTATTTACGACCAAAATTAAATGTGTATAACCTCTTTATCCTTCAGGTTACTAAGTTCGAAATTGAAGGGAAAACTGTAGTCCAAGGACGTAGCCCATAGAAAGCTCTGTATATTAATTCGTTTTACTCAAAAACTGGTTCCAAACCGTATTTTAATGACTCTGGAACACGCAATTAACTATTTAATTGTATTTCAAAATACTATAACCATATTTTAAATTACCACAATCTTTTTGAATTATATGGTAATAACGAAGAGGTAACTTAAAGATGGTAAATATCACTAATATTCAAGAAATGAATTTTACTATTACTTTTGGACGAGTTTTAAATGTTAACGACCTGATTAAACCACCAGTTTCAATAAATGCCTTTAAACTGAATGTTCATTTATTGGAGTTTAAACAATATTAATTTCCCACCTGACTTTTAGAGAGAATTTATTCAAACTCAAATTTTATATTTATTCAGGTCAATTACATTAAAAAGTTGTAGCCTGATGGTAAACAGAATTTGTTTATTGTAAGCGCCTAAATGAAACTTTGCGCATTAACAAAATTAAGTTTACAGTGAATACAAAACCTGTATCAGAAACATGTTTGCTAAGATAAATGTAAACAATTAAACACATTCTCACTTTCACGATGTCGATCAAATTTTAAAATTCCATGCTGACCCATCTACCTAACTCCACATACCTTACAAAAATGTTCAGTGCAAAAATCTCACGATTATTTCTTATAAAAAAAGTAAACCCATTTAAAAAAAGTTAACATTAAACAGTTTTATTTTTTCGATTATTCAAACTCTATTGACTACAGCATTGTATTATTATTTTATTATTTATGTCGACATATTTAATTTAGACTAGTAAGTAAAATTAAATTTACAAGTATTTTTTGGTTGGGCCTGTAAATATTTTCAAACAATTCCATTTTTATATTTAAAATGCACAGCCCAATTGATTAAATAGATTATATTTAACTAGTATATGACAATGTAAGCTATTTCTCAGTGGTATTTCCATTAACAGCTGATTTTAAACTTGAAACAAGTAGTATTTATAATTTGTACGTTAGGTTTATGAATAGTAAATCAAGCTAGTTCTTTTTAACCTTCATTAAACCTATTGCTATATCACACATTTAATAATTTGATTAAAACGTAAAATATTATTTACCACATTAGCTTCGGTTATGACCAGCACAGTACGTATTTATTAAAAATGTATTTAATTATTTCGTGGAAGCAGCAAAGGGTTTAGAATACGAAGAATGCATGTGGCTTCTTAGTTGTATTTTGTTTGTTGTCTTTACAAAATCAAAAACATAGAATAGGTTAAAGCAAAAGTTGAGACAATACAACTTAACATTTACATTCTGTATGTGTGTTTATTCTTTGTAGGACTATTTATTGCAAGGACCAACGTGTTTCTATTTAAATATATTGAAGTAAAACATACGAACATTTGTTTTAAATTATCTTACTCGTAGTGTGTTCTAAGCTGTTTCACTGCAATTTTTTAAAAGAAAATGATAACCACCTGTGGTTTTTTACATTTAGAACAATACAAATACACAGAAACAAATTGGCTCTAGGATATTTTTTGTGATTCTAACACATTTATCCAAACAGAGTCAGACACTGTTATAGGCAATACGATGGCATAAGATGTGCTAACCTGGTTGAAATGCAATTTTAACGCATTTTGTTTATGTCATCTTGAAACTTTAAAGTAATTCAAGGTATTATAAAGATATTTTTCAGGTAAAGCCAAAGCCACAGCTATACTTTAATATACTTTCCATTTTCACCACTCAATTAAGAAAACACACGGGGAACGACAACGAATTCTGTCGAAAGTCAAGGTTCAAATTGAAAAATGCAGAATAAAACATTGTTACATCACCATAAGCAAATCGAAACTTCGCAAATAAAACATTAATCACAGTTCGGCTGAAAAGAAATGTTGGGTAAAATACTAAACTATCACACATTTTTAGTAAATTACATAACTCCATAAATATGTTTTACAGGTATACGAAGCCTGGAAGAAAAGTGTCGATGAAGAATTAAAGATAAAACTCAGAGAAGCAGAGAAAAAAGAAAAAGCTGTTAAAGAAGAGGAAGAAAGGAGAAAGAAAGAAAAAGATGTACAAGCAGCTTCAGCTTTCCGTTTTTGGAAAGATAAAAAGGACCAAGAAGATAAACAGCGGATTAAGAAAACGAGGTAAATAATTAGTTCTTCTTCTAAATGAACATTTTGTTAAATTTACACTAACACAAATACATTACATAAACACAACAAATAAAATGTAAATTTGTGCTTTTGGTGTTTGATAGGGTGAGCAGATTGAAAATCACTCTGAAGTTATCATAGCCTGAGTATCATAAGCATAATTGCTCGTGGAATCTAAAATAAGAAATATAAATAAAGTTACAACTATCTAATAACAGTAATGACTAAAAATAATTGGGAAAAAATTTTGAAAACTTGAGAATAATTAACAAGAAAAAAAGAGAAAGCACCGTAAACTTAAAACTAAGGCATGACTATAAAATATGAAGAAAAAGCATTACACCAATAAAGAAAACTGTAACAGTAAAACATATACAAACAAATAAGTAAAAAAAAAAATAGTAACATGTAGCCTATTTTTTTGTTACGCACTCGTAGTTGCTTTCCATTTCATTGCACTGTCTCTCCTAAGTAAAGTTTAATTGGTAAAAAAATGTTAAGTGAAGTGTTGTGTTACAGAGTGATGTTTTGAAAACATACCACCTCAAATATTTAAAGAACCGAAAGAAATACGCTAAATCTGATCTCGGGTCAGTTATTGACCGTCAGGGAACCTTAGAAAAACTTTTTTCAAAATTATTTACAAAATCCTAAAATCCATGGACCATGCTGTTGCAGTGCAGTTGGTAATAGATGTATTTCCTTTATTGTTTTTGAGCTAATATCGTAAATAGAGTAATTTACATTTTGAATTTAAACACATTCTAAAAATATTATTTAATTTTAGTATGTACAGTATAATTTTGTTTGATTATGTTTAGTATATTAAAGTGCTGTTTTATTATTATTATTATATAAATTAATCTGAAATTACATAGTGCAGGTAAAAAGAACTCAAATTCAAAGCATTTTGTGACAGAATATTTGTGTTATGTGATCTGCGCCTGCGTAAGTTCCCAAACATGGCTGCGATAATCGGTTGATTTCCCTAACGACTACCACACATGAGCGGATCCAGCCTGTTTTCGAGGAGGGGGCTGTCTCCTATCTACAGAATATATTTTTTTTAATACAGTGTTGAAAACTTCTTTTTAGACTATTTCACGAGCACCCATTTTGAATAGGAATTAAGGATTATATGCTTTATTCTAAAATGGAATTTTATTACAACAAATTGTAGAGAATAAGTCATAGAATTGAACTTTATACTTGCAAATTTTAAATATAGTTATTCTATAAACTTATTTGACTTTGTTTCACTATGTTAGAACTAAACAAAACTCTCGCAAACGTACAGTATACACTTCCACTCAAACACGAAAAGGTAACCGCTAACGCGCCTACTGTCGCGCGCATGGAATAAGACAGGTGAGAATTTTTGCGCTGTTCGTCCATGTACATATTTCACGGAAATACCCGAATAGCCTCGGAACACTAAACCTGGTTTTTCTTATATCAAACGAAAATATAGGACTTGTACTTCAAATCGATATAAAAATCATTATACAAATATATCGGTTTGTAGTAGATACATAGATTGCAAAATGTGCTTTCTCATTGGTTAAAAATTGCCCAATTGCAAGGGACTGTTCCAATTTTACAAAACTTCATATCTAAGAAACTATTAGAGTGAAGAGTGATTGGAAGGTCGTGGTAGAAAGTTCAAATCTTGACGAATCCAATGGTGTCATTATCTTCTTTTCAAAACAAGTCTGTCTAACGGTTATGTGCCTTTAAAAAGTGACGAGTTTGAGTCATTTGCTTGTGCTTTCTCGCGCGGCATCAGTTGATTTAGACAACTAGAATATTACAACGATGATTACATTGTCAATATACGTTTTAGAAGAAATTTTCAAATACAAAAATTAAAGTTTAAAACGTTTCCTTTCCAATAGTTTTGGTTTTATTGAGATGGGATAATATTTAGTGGGTGAAATATTCGATACAAGTTGTGTTTGAGACTACTCAATTGATTAGTCTGCCACTTAGACGATTAAACAAAACGAAACTATAATAACCCAAAGAAGGGGCTGCAACCCCCACAGCCCCCCCCCCCCTCCGGGATCCGCCAATGCTACCACATTCTTCTCACGCAGTTCATCTAGTGTTGACGGTGGTTGTTATGTAAAAAAACTTCTTTTAGATCCCATACTAAGCTTTAGGTCAGGGGTCGATTTCTAGTATATTGGTCATCCTCAATGAAATAATGATGCAGAATGCCATTTTCAATAATGATGTCTAGTAAAATAAACCAAGAAACCGAGATGTTTGCTTTTGTTTTAAATCCATTTAGATAAATGTGGCATCGTCAGCAACCACACGCGAAATAAAAATTCTGGACAACGTTGATGAATGTGTTTCTTGTAGGGAAACCCACTGATTGCTTTGAACATACGGATATCCGGAGAGTGATCATTTTCAATTATGTTTAATGGAAGACCTCTTTGTGGAGGCTAAAATACTTGATGAAATAGTCGTCTTTGACTTTCATTGTTTGTTCCTGTAATTGAACGGCTAGTACGTTATTTACGTTTTGTAAGTTCCCAGTTCGGCAGAATTTTCTACGGATCGGAATTTTTTATTACCTTGTTAGTTGATGCAGGTTGTTGAAAAAGCTGATGAAATTCATTTTCAATGTGCTTTAAACCCGTTTCCGCCTCCGGTTCCGGATGGGCGAAAATGGTGTTCCACAATACAAATTTTCACTTTCATTATTAATACCCTTTTTAGCCTCTATTCTGCTTGATTCAAAATAACAAACAATACCATTGCTATGACAACAATAGGAATGTGATCAGCTGTCATTGGCACATGCCATATGGTAATAAATTTCAGTGCTGTTTGCTTTGAGCAGTACAGTATTAATTAAAAACTATTTACGATCAAATATTTGATGCAATAGAATGTGTTATTTTATTCGTTCAAATCAAATTATATTCCAACCTGTAATTCTGTACTACATATTTTTGGTTAATTTTTGTTGTTAGGATTTTAACAAAAAACTAGCATTTAGATTGTGAAGATTTGAATTATTAGTGGCAGTCGTTATATGTTAATGCTACTAAGATTGCATATTTATAATAGTAGAAGGTATTTTCTGGACGAGGCCCCAAATCAATTATTTTTTTACAGGCCACGATTCTTATCAGATCATTAATATTCAGTAATCTCAAATAATGTTTGCCAACAATTAAGACATATAATTACTATTTCAAATGGATTTCAGTTCTATTTGTTTAAAATAAAACTAGCAGTGCCTAAATAAATCTATCCCAAATATTTATAATTTAGACAGATGATGTAATTTGGAAAATCTGCTATTTACAGTAGTGATTGATTGCTGGTCCACGGTTCCAGTTCCTTTTTGGTTAATGTACCTAAATTATATACCGCTTAATGTCTCGATCCATTGAATTGAACTAAATACGTAACTCAATACTCAAAAGTACTGATTGGGAAATTTCCAGAAGGAACCTTTTATTGCGTTCTTCTTCGTTGAAAGTTTGACAATACAAATTGGCAATTCCTCCTTTCAATGTTTGAGCTATTCTGATCACCAGTGAATTGTACCATCTCCGCCAAGCAGTTGACCAAAATACATCAATCCTGTAGTGAAACTTTGATCAACTGACCTCTCCACATATCTTTGAAACCAGCCCTGTCATTATGTAAGCCTAGCCCAATAATATTTTCTTGAAAGCTAATGTAAAAAATTTAATTTCACATTTTTTTAGGTTGAATTAGCACTAGACTCATTTACACACAAAACTACATTTGGTCGGAAATAAGATAATTAGACCTATTTTGGCTAGTAAATTATTGAGTTTCTATCATTACGTCAATAAATTCTTTTTACAGTAATTGCAGTAAAACCTTTAACCTCAATTCAGTTTATTGGTGAATGCACACTAAAAATCCTTTGAAATCAATGTCTCCTCATAACCACGACATGTCGTATGTAGTGGTGATTGCGTGCTTTTGATATGCCACTGCTTAGTTCTAAGATTTTTTGATTTTTTTATAGGATACTAAAGAGAGGTTAAAAGACTCTAACTGGTATTTCGATAAACAGCAAGAACGCGTAAAACATTTACAGTATAATTAATTTTGACTAACGTTTTTATTTTATGTATCTACTATTTTGTAAAATTTAAGCAAACTATACACACATTGTGTTTAATTAAATTTCCTATGAACTTAAATAGTACCAATCACTTTTGGGTCGATTAAATATTTTACATGAATTACCTTTTATGATACTCTGGAATTTTATCCCATCACAAAATGGGGAATTATTAGGGGTACTCAAAATTTGTAAATAAGCATCCGACATGTCCAATTAAAGAGTATAAAAATACAAAATTAATAGTGATCACAAAATAATTTTTAGATGACCTAAAATACCATTTTCCAGGAAGGATACAATATATTTGAAATTGATTGAAATTATAAAAAAAGTTCCTTTTTTATCTTAAAAAGCACAATAAAATAAGTAAAATCAGAAATTTAGTTATTTGTTAATGTTTGCTTTAAATTAAGTATATTTTAACTTTACTTTAATTCAACTTTAAATTAAATTAAATTTTACTTTAACTTAGGCTTACCTTGATTCAATTTGGAGTTAATTTTATTTAACTTTGCCTTGATTGTGCCTTAACTTTAAAATAACTTATTTTTAAATTGGCTTTCACTTAAACACATTACTATAGTTTAATTCAAAAAAATATTTCGTGACTGTTATTAATTTTGTCAATCTATTTTGTAAATTGGACATGCACAAGATGTCAGTTCAAATTAATTTAAAATGTTAATTACGCCCATAATTCCCTTTTCAGAGAAAGGAGCAAAATTCTAAGCAATTATAAAAAATAATGAAAAAATTTAACAGTACCAAAAGAGGTTGCCTGTACTTAAGTTCACACACATTAATATGGGAAGGAGGAACTTTATTAACACACGTTTAAATACATAAAAATGTTTTCCCATAATTTTTAAAACAACGCTAGAAAATGATGTTCTTTAGTCAAATAACCTGTAATGTCAATTACGAAAAACACAACTATCCAAACCTTTCCTTCTCCAACTATCGAAAATTGACGGAAATATTTTTCATGGAGCTAACTGGCCCTTGGTGCTAATTGTTTACCTCTTTACCAACTATGAACTATCGGTTCCATTGAAATAAGTAATTTATAAGTATAACTCGGGAATTCCAGACTCGTTTGAATACAGTACATACAATTTGAGTAAAATATGAAGAAGTTGTAATTATTGTACTAATCAGATTTCTTTTCTTTTTTCCGCAGAGAAAGACAGAAAGCTGTTTTGGAAGCTCGCGTAGAAATGCTTTCGCAGCGACGTTACGAGTCTGGACAAGCGTTCCTGCAGTGGTTGGATTCTGTAGACGATCGCAAACAAGAAGTGATGAAAGGAACAAGTACGCCGCGGCTGAAAGTAGGCCTACAAGCAAGACCAAGTAGTGCATAAGCCACTCTAATTTGCCTTAAACATTTTGTATATATTATGTAAAACGTGTAAAATAGACTGTATACATCCGTATATTTGGTGCAAAAGCATATAATTCAAAAACAAAAATACTATATTGTTCTTTAACATTTACGAACCTGCAGGCCTACGGTTGTGAAAATCCAACATACTATTATTATCAACTTATTTCATTCAAATTTGTTGATTATGAGACATTATAGGTATTTATTGCCAAACTTTGTGAAATTAGTTTTCATTTTATCTTTAACAATGTTTGGAAATAATTACGATATACATTACGAGAACCTCGCCTAAAGTGATTTAATTTTTAACTATACATCTGATCAACTTACTTCTAGGGGGGCCTTACTTTTAGGTGAAATTTTTTGGGGTGTATTTAAAATTACTCAAATTTCCGCCATATTCCAACTTGAACGATTCTTATTTAAACAAATATATTGCATGATGATTGCGGAGGGGCAATGTGCATTATTACATAGAGTAGTGTGTATTATTCATAAAGTTTTCCAGAGTCTACACAAATCCAAAAAATGTTTAATGTTAAACAAATCACATACAATTAAGTATTTGAATATTTATTTAGGTTTAAATACTTGATTAAAAGACAAGAAATGAATATTAGTATTGAATGAAAGAACCATCTCGGCATTAAAATTCAAAATGGTGTAAAAGAATGACTCTAGAAGATAAACGGCCCTGTTAATCCGAAAAAGAAAAAAACAAAACATTCTTAAGCCTTAAAATTACATTTCCTAGCCAAAATCAACATAAATATAAGGGTTTTCATTTGAAATTTTCAAGTTAAGGACCTTATTGGAAAATGGCTGACAAATTTTGTAAATTTAAATACACCAAATAATTTTTTCCAAAAATAACGGGTGTCCCCCATTAGAAGTAAAGTGATATATAAATAGTACAAAATTAGATTTTGTTTCACTTTAGGTAAGACTTATGTATTGAATTTATTTGCTTATTTTAACAATAATAATGATAGTTCAATGTTACCATGAAATTTGTTTTGAGGAACAAATAGAAATTAATTGTTTTTATGTTATAATCACGTCAATTTTGTTTGAAGTTGTACTGTTAGTTTGCTAAAGATGTGTTTTTCTTTTTTATATATAGAATAAGCATTACACAAGTTTCAGAACACTATAACAATACATTTAGGTATTATTGCCCCTGGGTAAAGTACAAGTCACAATTTCAATATTGAAAGTCGTCAGTTTTCATACGGTAGCCTTTTGGTTTTGTCCACTTATTTTGTCTCAAAAAAGGAACAATATAAAAAAAGTTAAAATGTTGTATAGAGTTTTTATTGCATAAAGGCTAAACTACACAAAAATATAATTTTTCAGCAATTAAATTCAAAATGTCTACCATTTAAAATTCAGGCGTTTTATCTAAACAATTATTAAATTTACAAGTTCGTAATTTTTTTGAATGACGAAGTGATATTCGCATTTTTTCTGTAGGTAAAAAATAACTGAGTTTTGCACGAAAATGCTTACATTTTTTTTTTTACTTGCCTAAAACATACAAGATTAGCCTCGATATAAAATATTTTTTTCAGATTTTTCTCCATACTTCGGTTGTTTTTTAAATAATTTGTTGTATGACTTACACGCCAAGTTTATTAGTGCGACATGTTTCGCAGTTTCGCTAACGACATCTTCAGGCTGACACTCAACATTAAAAAAAAAACACTTACACGACATGAAATTGGTAAATAGTTATTTGTGTATCTAGGGTGCAAAGTTCAGTTCGTCGCACGAGATAAAGTTTATTGAGGGTGGCAAAGTAAACTTTTCACCCTAGATACACACTACGTTTTTCCTACAGCTGCGTTTTAAATTAGTGTTTTAGCTTTCAAAAATTTCTGTTTTACAGAGGTTAGTTCCATAACAATCAAAATTTTCAAAACATGTTGACTTTGCACCTTAGGTTACTTTGCTCTATGCGGTAAAGTAAAACAAAGAGGTATAGATTACTTGAAGCTGAACACATGTAGTTTAGATTGCGCGCTGCTGCGAGTGTGCAAAATCGCTCTTTATTAAGCAGCTGTAGGAAAATGTTATTTTGTGTATTAGAACATGCCTTATATTAAATTTATGATTTAATTTATGATAAAATTTACTGTTAGTATCCTCATGTTATCCTGACTAGTTCTTCTTCTTGACTCTTATTTAGACATAAACGAAAGCAAAATGGCATATCGTGTATGTTTAAATAACATATTTTTTATTTATGTTATTTTATTTATGTATGATTATTTTTCACATTTACGAAATGCAAAAACTATTTTGTTTGTTAATAAAAAGATATTGTGTAATTTTCTGTTACATTAATTTGTTATTTAGCGCTGAGTTTGTTTTTTGTTCAATTTAGTCATATTTTGTATCTGTTTTGTCAGGACTGAACAATAAATGTCATTATATTTTTTAAAATATTAAATTTCTGCGGCGTTTTTCAAGGCGTACACCTGTAATTGGAAACAAACCCGTGCCCTTCCACAATGTAAAACTAAAATACTTCGCTGGAATACTACGAAAGATGTTTTTTTTTTTTTTTTTTATTTAACTGTACCACCGTTAAACGACCTCTCAACATAATAATCTTAGAGAAACTTTTAAATAATTATTCACCTTTTTTCTGGCCATTGATTATATATTTACTTCAAACTTAAAATAAGTGGCACCAACGTCCAAAATGGCAGCTGACTTCAAAATTTGTACACCATTTAAAACACAACATTTTAAAACGTATTTATTCTCGTTTGATAAATTCACTCGTGAAGGAGTGACAGGCATTTAAAGTCCGAATATTTGACGATCGGTGGAATTTTGGAAGATTTCTGACATCTCATTGTTGAATCAAGTCTAACAACAATATTTTGGAAACTCGCAGAAGAGGATCGTTAGGAGTACACGAATGATTGTTGAACAGGTTAACGAGTTGTTAACTATGAACCTGAGGTGCCCAAGAACGATACGGTAGTCAGAAATGATAGTCCTGCTGACAAAAACTAGAAATACGCAGTTGGACAGCTTCCAGACTCTAGCATTACTTGTTCGCAATGCAGCCCTTACTATTTCAATATTTATCCCAGAAATAAATCAAGCGATACTCTGTGCATTATAGAAAAGTATACCAGGTGTCTTAAAAGCACCCCTCTATTATTTTTTCATTAATGGAAATAGACAGATTTGCTTTGGAGACCAAAAATGGAGTTTTTTGGTGTATCGTAAATTTCAACTCCTCCCCCAAAAATGGGGTATTTTGGGGGTAAGTCGAAAATTTTAAATGACAACCCCTATTGGGTGATACCTCATTTTAAAGGCCTTGATAAAAGAAGAAGATTGTCGCAAAGCGCAGGTCTGTATGATGACTCTATCCAACACAATGGCCAATCAAAGTTACATTTTTTCCCCATTTAAATAACATTGAAATGTTAAGATAAATCTGATATTTTTTACAAGGGTTTAATCCAGTAGATCACTCAATCTAAGTTATAAAACATAGTAATTAGTATAAAAACAGTAAAGCTAAGCCATCTGAAATTCCCAGGTACTGGCCTTTTTACTATTAGGAGTCGACAAACATGCAGTTTTGAATAACAAAGCAAGGTTGTAACAACATAAAGTCCTACCCAAGGTTGTGTTACCGAAAAGTGTGTTCAAGGAAAAGTTGAATTACCGATCTTGGATTATTGAAATTGTTCAGAGTAGATTTTTAAACATAATAAATATTTTTTTAATATTTCAATCTTGTTAATCTCAAATGTTAATTTAATTTTAAAAAAACATTTATGGAAACCTGGACAATCTAAGATCATTGAGTACCTCATTAAAATCGATCCGTTTTTGGTAAAACACTATACAAAGATCTAACCAAATTTGTAATATTAATATTTATAATATAATATTAATGTAATATTAATTATAATAATAATAATTTAATTTATATGTGCATAATATTTATGTGACCGGATGATGGTGTAAAACCGAAACTGCAGTCGTCACAATAAAAAATAAACGATGCCAGGAACTAGCACATACTTTCTCACAAACATATTTAAATTATTAAAAAGATTCACTGTGACTTCATAATTAACTGTAGGAGGGGTAGGAGAGGTGATATTAAAGTAGGAGATTAACTAATAAATATTATTAATTATTATTAGCTAGAGAGAAAACTATTAGATCGATTTCGAACAAATTTGCACCAAACACGTCAATTAGGCCTGTATAGATGCACGAAAAATGTTTTTGAAAAATTTGAAAAACAACCCCCTTTTCGGCCAAAAACCCTAAAACATCAGTTATTATTATTATTACCTAAACGAGAATTTTTAGATAGATGCTATTTTTTGCATATGGTAGGGTACATTAAGGGCTACAAATAAGCCAAATTTTATCAAAATCGTTAGAGCAGTTTTTTTATAGAAAAATAATATTTGGGGGTTTTTTGGTTGTTTTTCAAAACCTTTTTTCGTGCATCTATACAGGCCTAAATGACATGTCTGGTGGTAATTTGTTCGAAATCGATGGAATAGTTTTCTCTCTATCTTTGTATAAATACAGACATACAGACATTTTGTAAAAACCACTTTTTTTGACTCAGGGGGTCCCAAAACGGATATTTTCACAAAAATCTCAACATTGATTTTTTGTGCGATCACTATACTTTCTCTATACTATAGTATAGTGAGAAAGTAATAAATAACAAAGATTGATAGACGTTGAACAGGTAAATGTATACCTAATTTGAACTTTATTTTAGTAAATTAAATGTTTACACATTTATTACTAATTCCAATTATATTTGAGAAAGTAAAATATTGATAATCCTTGTAATAAAACTTAAATTAGTAGTTTGACTTGCTAAATAAGGTGCAACAAAATCATAACGTTTTAAAAGTTAGTACCTGAATTATAATTCAGCCGATAACATTCACCTGTATTTAAACCATCAAGTTTTAGATTGATAGCAATACTTTGAGTTATGGATAAACCCTTTCTCTTAACGTAATTTTAAATTAGAACACTAGAACTATGAAGTTGGCCATTCTCTTTCCCAGTTGGTATGTAAACATGATTTAATCTGGTATAGTACTAAAAATACTTTCTATTTTGACATTGCCAACAACAGTTGTACAATTTGTAAATATTCATTAGAAGTAGCGAGGCTTGATTGACGCGTGAGTAGTCGGTAAGTTCGACCCAAGGTTCCTTGAGTTCGATCTTGCTACAAATAAGGACTAACATTTATTATTTGTATACACAGACATAAGACGTTGGGCCCTGCGTCAAAATAAAGGTCAACAAATAAGCACTTTATTCCCAACAATCCATTTTGTATTTTTACAAATACTAGGAAATGTACTTGGTTTTAACTGAAATCTAATTATTTCACACTTAAAGATCTAAGAAAAATATTGTTAACATTCAAATGGCCTAAAATACCAAATTTTGGGTGTTGGGGTGACATTTAAAGAACCTTAAATCATAAAAATCGGTCATTTTACATAAATTTAAAGGTTTATTTAATGTAAACATTATAAAAATTAAGATTGGACTTATTTGGTACGTTAAAAAATAGTAACTCTAATCGCACAACATTTTGGTTTTCGTATGTTTACCAAACATTTCTAATGATATAACTTTTATAAAACATAATCCAACTTGGGCACTTTTCCAACATACAAAATTTCGAATTATGGGGAAATTCAAAAGACATATCTCAATTATTTCAAATGGCAACGTAATAGGTTATCAAAATAAAGAGCTTTTTTAAATTGAAAATTTTCTTATCTAACTTTTGGCCATATTTTCGACGTTTTCAAAATGGTGGCGAAAAATGTGATAGATAAAAGCTATTGTAATAAATAGACTTATACTTTAGCTAAATTCTTTAGCTAAAATTACCAATGGACAAACCTAAATAAGTCCTGACTGAATTTCATATAGATCCATTTGAATTTCAACGTTTTCATCGCGAACTGTTTTGTCTGATCTTTAACGGTTTAGCAAGTGGCGTCCAAGCAGCGGAGTTTTACAAACTATTCAGCCTCATTGAGAAAAATCCTGATGAAGAATAAATTCAAGTTACCATGGTCTCCAGATTGATCATAATAGTAAAAGTAACATCAAAATCGGATGAATATTTTCAAATTATCAAATACAACAGAGAAATCAGAGTTTGACGGAGAAGACTTCAGAATACCTACAAATCTAACCATCTATTAAAATAAATAGCTTTATAATTATGTAATTAGTGTAGCCTGAAACATAAATAATAATGCAAGATTAGACTACTACTATTACCAAACAGTTGTGCGAAGTTGGCTAATTCCATCATCAGCTTAATTTGAATTAGTATTTAACATTTTTTTAATGTATGTAAGTCACAGAAATGAAGTTAATCATAGGCGTATGGGTCATACTCGCTATTGCGTAATTTTTAAAAGGTCTATTATAGGTTTCGCGTCTGATTTTTTCTTACAATCTCAGAGATAGCCTATTAATAATTGTCTCAAGAGATCATAAAATATTAAGATAAATCAAGCCAGCTGATACAAACATGTTTTTCATCATGCACCACAACAATGGTGTAAAATCAACTTAGTCCTTGAATTTTCATAATGCTATTGGTTTAATCAGTGTTAATTCGTATCAGTTATTTGTCTTTGCTAGGTCCTGATAAAAAAAATTCCAATATAAAAATATCTGTAGGTTTTTAGCAATATACTGATGCGACTTAAACAAATAAATAAATAATTGTATACCTACATACAGTTCTAAATTAACAAGATGAACCTATATTTAAAAACAAATATTTAAGACAATATTTAATATCTATAACATAGTACAGTATTATTATTAACTAGGGGAAACCCCTGCGTGCTTCACACGCCAACCCCCAATAAAACCTTCAAAAAACATATTATGTTATGTTTTATTTATAATAAAGGTGTAGGATTAATAATACCCTCAAAACTAAAATGGTAAATAATTTTAAATGTGCAAATTAAATTGTTTCTTATATTTTATAACATCAGTTATAATAATGGTTAAAAGAACCAGCAAGGCTTAGGTCTACACTTTAAAACCCTAACCTAAAAGCTAGAAATACAAAAATAATTGCTTTAAATTTTGAAATCAGCTGTTAATGGAAATATTGGAGCAAACAGCTATATTATCTGTTTTTTTATTCAATTGGTTGCTATGGTAATATATGTAAATACATGTGTTAGTTTATCATTCTAGGCCTAACCTAAGAATTTTTAAATATTAAATTTACAAATATTGAAATAAAAAAAGGTTTTTACGAAATAGCCTATGTTACTCAGGGATAGTGTAGCGTTTTATTAGTAAAACTATTTTTTCAATCGGTTCAGTAGTGCCAGAGATTACCCCCTACATACAAACAAACAAACAAAAGAACAAACTTTACTTATTTATAATATTACTAGGGGAGACCCCTGCGTGCTCCGCACGCCAACCCCCAATGTAACCTTCTAAAAACATATGTTATGTTTTATTTATAATAAAGGTGTAGGATTAATAATAACCTCAAAACTAAGATGGTAAATAATGTAAAATGTTCAAATTAAATTATTTCTTATATTTTATAACAGTAATTATAATAATGGTTAAATGAACCAGCAAGGCTCAGGTCTACACTTAAAAACCCTAACCTAAAAGCTAGAAATACAACAATAATTGCTTCAAATTTTGAAATCAGCTGTTAATGGAAATATTGGAGCTAACAGCTATATTATCTGTTATCGATTGGTTGCTATGGTAATAAATGTAAATACATGTGTTGATCATTCTGGGCCTAACCTAAGAATTTTTTCCGACTAAATTTACAAATATTGGAATAAAAAAAGGTTTTTATCGAAATGAATTATAGCCTATGTTATTTAGGGATAGTGTAGCTTTTTATTAGTAAAACTGTTTTTTCAATCGGTTTAGTAGTGCCAGAGATTACCCCCTACATACAAACAAACAAACAAACACACAAACAAACAAACAAACTTTACCTCTTTATAATATGAGTATAGATATAATATTAGTATAGATGAGTAGAATTGAATATAGCCGTTCATATTTTTGCAAAAAACAATACATTTATCAGGCTAATTTGTATATTTTAATTATTTTGTGTGCATATTTATCAGTTTCAAGATTGTGAATAGTGAATATTAAAATATGCCAGCGTTACGGAAACGTGGTACAATAGGCTATAAAACATAGCCTAATAATAATTAGCATTGTCACGAGAAGAACGGGTTTACTCATGAAGCTTCTTTCAACTTTGATCGACTGTTAAAAATTAACAACAGGACTGTCATGGTGGGACATCGTCATGAGCTTCAAATATTGCGAAATTTGGTAAAAGAAAATAGCTGTTAATAAACGTTTTAAAATTATTCTTCCATTCAAAAATAAAATTTGTATTATTTCACCAAAAGTGTTTTATTATTTTAAAAGGATATTCACAGATTATTCCAACGATATTTATACGAATTTGATTATTTCGGTATATTTAAATTAAATTTGTTTACCATTTTTAACATTTATTAATATGATTGTCACCTTTCACTCCGCTTCAATTGACTCTCACATCTATTCCTATCAAACTATTAATTTGTTAGTAGACCTATTAAGGGGTTTGATTTTTCAAATACTCTCTTGTCCTATTCAAGATATTTACTCTTTGTAAAATTGTCCACCAACGACCGAATCCAATCGGAAACCGAGCTTGCAATCGTTAGTTTTGTTCTTCAACATTACTTTCTTATTACTAAACTGAATAACGTGACTTGTTCTGCGCACGCGCACGTATCGACATTGTTCTGCTGTTTATTCGTGTGACTCGACATCTGTTCAAATTGCTTAATACAATAACTGTATTCTACGTATAACTATTGGGAGACTGGACATTACCAAACCGCATCGACCTCATCACCGACACA
>JAGFPH010000511.1:132933-176561 GCA_018207615.1 Philaenus spumarius
TCTTAATGAGTTGAAAAAATGATACTGATAATAAATCATAGAAAAGGATATTTTGAACTTACAATACCGGTGAGGTGCAGTGGTTAGCATAATGGTTCAAGTTTGCCACAGTTGGAACCTCTACAGGTACACTCTAACAGTTGACAGTTTCGACATATTGTCTGATAATTAATACAAATTAGAGAGCTTCTGATTGTATCGCACTGTTGTTGGATTTAGAATATTCAACAAGATATTTATTGCCGATAAAAACCTTTTACGATAGAATTGGCCAAAGTCAAAACATTAAAGTGTACATAATGTTACAAATATACAATAAAAATAAATTTTAAACATTTTGTAGGCATATTGTTCTTAAAAACTTATGATCGATAATGATAGATTTGATCGATCACTTTGAGTTCATTTAATGAGTACCGTACCATACTTTAGAGCCATTTTTAAATATCACCTTTGAATCTGCTTTCAGACATTTGTCTATTTTATAATGGTAGCTGGTAGCTACTTGATGATATTACTGGAACATAAAACTTTTATATACAAAGCTGGATCTAGGTACAACCAGACCCCACATTGCGTAAGGGGCCGATCATAAATGCTGAAAATAGGATCCCACGCCGTGGCCTGGGTGTGACTCGGATTACGCTTTCAGAAAAATTAACGGTATCAGTTAACTGACACAAACTTTCTCCCAACTTACTGTAGTCAAAATAATATTGTTTTTAATCATTTTATTTACTACTTTTTAGAACAAAACAAAAAAATAATATTCTACCTACGTCAATCGTATAAAAAAAGTTATTGTCCCAGGCGGGATTCGATCGCGCGACCTTTGAATTACTGGCCGTCCTCGCTACCGTTATGCTACCCCGTGCGGCCGTCGCCGTGATGCTAGATTGACAACATAAACTTGTTTATTTTTTAACATTTCCCCATAATTATGAAACGCCGAAGTTTTGATAAAAGCGGGTGGTGTCATTTTGTTTGGCATCTTAAGCACTATAAATACTGAAAATTTGATCAAAATCGTTAGAGCCGTTTTTGAGAAATTTGCATTTTTGTCGTTTTTTATTGGTTTTTAGGGGTAAATTACCCTTAAAAATTAAAAATTCCAAAAAATGAAAAAAACGCCTGGATATATTAGGGTTTAGTACCTACATACCAGATTTCATGAAAATCGGACCAATAGTGTCCCCTCTGGTCGTGTATACATACTGACACACTGACAGACAGACACCACGTTAAAAACACTTTTTTGGGTTCAGGGAGCACCAAAACAAAAAATTCCACTAAAAATATTTTTGGGTTCAGGGAGCACCAACACAGATAATAATTGCACTAAACAATTTTTTGGGGTTCTGGGAGCACCAAAACAGATAATTCAACTGAAAATTCAAATTCGAACATTTTTACGAAAACAATACTTTCTCCATATACTACGTATAGGGTGGAGAAAGTAATAGATCCTGGAAAGAGCTGAGAACCGTCAGAAAAATTACCAAAAGGATGTCGGACCCTCTGTAGTTCTAGAACTAATTTCACTTCGTGAAAGTCTTGGTGAAGAAAGTGCTAAGTGCAAGACAGTGTTTCAGCTCAGTGTTTGTTTGTTGACTTTGAGATGATGTTCTCCAGTTTCCCTGTGCTAACAGTGCTACTACTCTTGACCTTGTTTCTGACCCTGCCAGTAACGGTAGTACCAGCCGAAAGATTATTTTCCACTCTCAAGAGGACAAAAAGTTACCTGAGAAGCACATTGGGGGTCAAGACAGACTGAGGGATTTGTAATTGATTGCCATCAACAAAGCTGAGGCACCAACAATTGGTAAGATGGACCTTATAAAAAGGAAAATATCTTTTTGATACATTTTATTATGATAACCTAATAAAACTCCGATCCAATGCAATATTTTGTTCCACTGGAAATGCGACGAAGTGGCGTTATCTATTGGGGAAACGATGGAAGCTGTATGAAACACCAATGCTACCAATGATTTCTCCCTAGCGCTACCTCGAGGCGCGATCATGTACTATTTTCGCGACAACCTTTTTTTCGGCACACAGCCCCCGGATGGATGAAAGATCTATTTATTATTCATGATCTATGATTGTAGTAAGATCCTTTGATCAACAATGTGTGTAATTAGAAAATAAAGTAAAATTACTATATCTTTAAACATGTATTCAATTTAAAACGTGGCCAATCTCTATCATAGCCTATGACTTAGTGTTAAAGGTTGGTTTTGTTTAGGAGTGCAGGAGTTTCTAAAAAAAGGGAGTCTTTAATTCAGGAAAAGTACAGAAGGTGGCCTATAATATGCAAACGTGTACAGCCATTTTTTTCAGACAAAGAAAACTAGTAACGAATTTGAATTACTTTTAGTATTATTTTAATTAGTATAATAATACTACTGGCAACAGTAATTAAAATTCGTTATAATTAACGCCTTACTTTGTCAGTTACTTAGGTAGGGCCATTAACTCCAAACTGGGACTCTTTTTCAGGCAATTGGGGGCCCTAGATTGACTTTCGCTGAGGAGACAACAATTTATAGATCCAGAACTGATCATACATTTAGTCATTCTAGAGTAACAAGGTCTTGATTATGTTTTATGTGAAAATGTTTGTTTAGAACCCTACAGTATCAAAATCATCAACATGATGTCTTACACAAGCTAAATTACAGAAAATATAGATTTCAAGTAGTGTCGTTTTTCAGATTAATGAACCTTTTTTTACAATATTTCTATCTAAATTGTATTGCCTTTTTTCCTCATAAAAACTTTCGTTCAGCTGAAGTTGAATTTCCCCGGAGTACATGCAATACTAGTGATTGAATGGCCCAAAATACACAACTACCAATACCTCCTTGATAAAACAATATTTAATCTGATTTGACGGGTACATTCATAATTTAATCTGATTTAATATACATTAGACGCGACAATGTTTTACAAAAATCTAGTGTACGAGGTTGCCATGTAATGCCTACTCTATCCAAGCACACCAATACTACCTTCAGCATTGCAGTTACGTAATTTTTAAAAAGAGTAAACTCTATTTACTCTGTTTTATCTTCATTTACGGCAAGGTTATTTGCAGAAAACCAGGTTTTAGAGAGTTGCTTAAAGTGGTGTCAACATCATATAGAAATGTGACACAGGAAATGTTACATTGTAAATTATTTACAAATATTTTAAACAGAAACGGTCCAATGCAGATCCTTGAAGCTCACCTAACATTCGTATAACTAAAGACATAATTGTTGGCTATAACCGTCTTGTTAGGACATTTGATGGTATTGTTATCCTGTTTAGCTTATTAAGAAAAGGACACAAGTGACAGAAATTGAGACAAACCATAAAGAGTACTATATTTTACTGTTGCCACAAGAACAGCCAAATACAAAACTTCGTTTTGCATGACTGAACAATATATATAGTCCCCAGTAGGTAAAATATAGTCTTCTACACTAGGTACTTTATTTCTAATAGTAAAAACACAGAACGCAATTCTCACAAAAATACGAGTATTCATCAAAGCTTTTCGTGAGCTTCAGTTACATTTGAGCTACAACTAAATTATAACTACTGTACCTTCATCTATACAACTTTTGCAAAGTAACATTTAACAATACCTAGGCTACACAAACACAATTCCATTAAAAAAACATCTGGTGTGCACATCACACAACTTTCCTTACCAAAATAGATGCTGTATCAATTACCAAATTTTTCGAGCGAGAGATTGATGATACCATTTTCGAGTTAATAGGAGTATCCGTTTCGAAGAAAGCGGTACTAACTTCAAAACGGTTAATCCCACGGACCTGATTTTGGTCTCAATCGATTTCTCACCCCCAAAAATGTCAAGGTCGATACCAAACACGGCTAGTTTAAAAAAAGTCATTTTTGCCCCCAAAAAGGACGTTTTTGGGGTCAATTTTTGAAAAATTGGAAAAAGTTGAGTGGGGTATCTTTTTTGACATTCTTTTGGACGCTGAATCGAATGAGACCATTTTCAAGTCGATAGGACCAGCCATTTCGGAGATACAAACAAAATAACTTGCGTTTTTGTAATAAGTTTTTTCAACGAATTTTTAAGGGTATATAGCGTACATAGCGTGTTAAGGGGGTCTGAGTAGAGTATGTTAGCAAAGTTTAATCAAAATCGTTAGAGGGGTTTTGAAGTAAATACCAAAAATGTGCTAAAAACTGGTCCCACGGTAAGACACCAACTCCGATTTGCTTCAAATTTACATGGGTTAAATTGTTTACGTGTTTGAAGATATCCTGTAAATTTCAGCTTGATCCGTCCAGCCGTTTGCCCTGTGCACTCCGGACACACACACACACAGACACACAGACACACAGACACACAGACAGACCAATTGCCAAAAATGCATTTTTTGGACTCAGGGGGCCTTGAAACGTAAAGATATTATGAAAACTCGACATCGAATTTTTGGGTCGATCGCAATACTTACCTTACCTAGTATAGGGTAAGGAAAGTAAAAAATTACATATCCATTGTCTATTATATAAAATGCAATGTCCTGACTGATGATTAACGCAGAGCCGATTCTATTAAAGCTAGAGGCTTGACATTTTGAAGGCACATCCGTTCAATAATGTAGAGGCTCACTAAGAAAGTATTTTGCAAAATTTGGTATTTAAGGGTTGAAAAAACCCTACCGCCTAGGAACGTGAAATTTGGTACACTTATTTGTCATAAGCGCTAGAGGCGCACTAAGTAAGAATTTTACGATATTTATCCTTTAAGGGTTGAAACAACCCCTAAAACATTAAATATTGTTTTTATATTTTCCTTAAAGCTTGAAAGCTGGAATTTTGTACATTTATATCTTGCACGATACATATAAAAAGTAAACCAGTTTGCATTTGTTGCGTGCTGCTAGGGGGAAAAATGGGATAACAACCCATAAAAACAATAAATAAATATAATATACTTTTATAATTTCCTTAAAGCTAGAGAGCTGATATTTTGTAAATAAGTCTTACTAGATACACAACACAGATAAATAAGCCAGTTTTACATTGTATCACGTTCTGTTGAGGGTTGGAAATATAGTAACAACCCCTAAAACAATAAATATTTATTTTTATACTTTCCTTAAAGCTAGAAAGCTGAAATTTCGTACATTTTTTTTTATTGACTTAATTTATTTAACACCATACCATGACGAAGACGATTGACGGTCAGCGAGTGAACAATACATACCAAACTAATAGAAAATACATGTAATAATTTACTTTCGTGAAATCCTAGATGAAAGAAAATGAGAGAAAAACATTACAATTATGTAACATAGTGATGCAAAAAACAAACTCCCTGTAGCAAAGTACGGGTATTCATCTATATAATAAAAATGAAATGCTTTTCGTTGGTAAGCGCATCACTTGAGAGAACGGCTGGACCAATTTGGCTATTTTTTGTTTTAAAATCTTCGTAATAGTCTGAACTATGTTTTTATGGAAAGAAATATTTTAAAAGTTTCCTGGAAAATTTTCAAATTCGGGAAAACTGAACATCCTTTTTTACATGAACTCTAGACCATAACTCACGAAACAGCTGTTCTAATAAAATGCTTAGTAACACAAGTCATGTTTCTTTACATTCATTACTATACAATTTTACTTAGCATTTATAATTAGTTTATTATTCTTCAAACCCAACAGCTTTTGTAGGTTGGATTGACCAACTTAGAGAAACAAAAACAAAAATCATCTAAAAATGCTTACTATATTTTAATTCAATTCAAACATTGGTTGTTACATAATATATATAAAACAGCTGATTTGGATCAAAAACTGAACATAATTTTATGTTATCCCTACAATGAACGAAAACACGTTTATTTGCAACCATTTGTGCTAATTTAGAATCAGGGTTTTTACAATTCTTCACAACTATCAGTTTTTTTAGATTAGGTAAAAGCAAACAAAAGGTTTACTGTATTATTTATAAACATTTACAAAATCTAAATCTAAATTTGTGTAGAATATTCTTAAGTGGCATAAAAACTGTTTTGCAATTCAATTACTTAAGTCAGTGTAATGAAATGGAATAACTACCCTTTAAATTAAATCAAGCAATAGCGAAGCATTGCCGGGTCCACTAGTATTTTATAAATTATCTTTAATCATAAAACTGTATTTATTTATTAAGTAACTTGGTAGTATAGAAATTTCGCTCGAAATGTAATTCTTTCTTTAAATATGCCAATTAATTGTTCTCTAAGTAAAAAGGAATAGAAATGTTTTTATTTCCTGTCTGACGTTAAAAGGGAAATTTAGTGTTCTTTGTAACGCACAAAATTAATATAATGTGTTTATAACGCTATGGACTGATTTCGTAATAGCTTGCAGTCTTTGAAAAGAATAGGTAGAGTGTCACAAATGCGTCGCTATTCTTATTGTTGTTATTTAATAGATTCACTCGGCATATTATTAAGTAGGTTTTTTACAACACAATGCCTTCATGAAATGAAACTCCATTCCGGGTTTTACATTAATTTGCAGTGAGTTATATCAGAACAGAATATCTGAACATGAGTTACGGACAATGGCGGGAACATCACCTCAAAACGCCAAACTAATTTCACCGACACAAGGTAACATAGTGATACTGTATTTTACTGTATTAGGAAGAATCAAAACCTTATGAAGTATCGAGTTTTTCATTGTTAGCCGTTCATTTTATGTAATTCCGGCAAAATAAAAATGAAGCGACTGTACCCTACTATTTGAAGTTAATTTACAATATAGTAAGAATGTTGGTTCAGCTGGACTTTTAGATTATAGATTAAAATTTAGGCGTGGTATTGTTTTAATGATTAGGTGTTCATTAGTTGATAAATAGCATGGAGACATGATATAAAGGCGCCTAAACATTACACAATGTTAAATACACATTTCTAATGAGCGACTTTAGACATGAAATGAAAAATGAATTAAATTACCAATAACTTCAAGTAGCATGAGCATTTCACACACGCATTTTGAAATGATGTACATTCACGTAGTTAAATTAGCTTTTTAGTCATTTTATTCATTTCTTAATTTCTTTTAAATTAACATTTATTTCTTGTCGAATCTTTTGTGTTCAGTTGTTCATGTTTTAATTTAACTAAAATTTTGAGATTTAAATATCCTGAAATTTTTAATCTTGTAAATTAGAGTATTCTCTTATGTATGTTTCTTTTAATAGGCCTATACTTTACTTTCAAATCAAAAGGTAAGAACGTGATGAAGGGAAACTATCAATAAAAGAGACATCTAGATGTCATTAAATTCACCCGGGAAATTTAGGATACAAATCAAAACATTTACCAAAAACAAAATTCTTACACGCCAATTTTAAATTTTTTTTTTCTTTGGACTTATTACCGCTCACTAATTATAGAAGTAGACCTACACTCAGTTGTTTACACAGCTATAGTTGCACACAAACTAGTAAACAAACATTAATTTAACACTTACCGTAGTAAAACGTCTCTCGTATTTTTCAATAACTCAAACCGTTCGCCAAAGTGTGCGCACCGTCCGACGGTTGATCGATATTGTGTGTTTTATATGTGAAGGTATTTTTGTGTATTTGCGTAAACGTGTTTTGCGTATGTAAACAGTAAACATCGTTGTTTTAAAAATCCAGGAACTTCGCATGGAGCCACTTTAGATATCTTAACATATAGATCTGATGATGGGCTCACGCAGCCCGAAACTGTAGTAATCAAAAATAATAAACAGTGGATTAGTTTGACGTTCAGAAACATGTTTTATATAAATTTATTTCTGCTAATCCGTAGGCTGCAATGGTAAAATTGAAGTTTCAGAATTGGCTTCAACGATTAGAGAAAGTGATTTTGAGATATTTGAAAGTATTTCAAGTTATATAGCCTAATAGTTGTTTTATCGAGTATTTTTTTTCTGAAATCTAAGTTAATTAACAATATTTTTTGTGTAATAAACATTTTTGAAAGTAAAAAATATACAGCCTATACATTGCTGAACATTTTCTTTTTTTTTTTAATTAATATGCAGATTAATGATTTGTATGAGGTAAGATTTTTTTCTGAAAAAGCCCAGAGTGGGGAAAGATTTTGTGTGTGTGTGTGTTAGAGAAAAGAATTTTTCTTTTTAAAATTCATCAGCTAGCAATCATTTAAATAAGTACCATTTAAAGTTTCAAAAAATCACCGTGTATATAATTTCAACATATCCTCGTATGTAATATTACCATAACGTTCACCTTTGAAATGAAAATGTTCGATATACGTTAGTATCGATTGCAAATTTATAGATCTGTATACATTTTAACATCGATTTAAAAATCTGCACTTAATACACTTCAAGATTTTATAATTTCAATATTTTTTCAAATTGATTACTTATTTTTGTCTTATTTTCTATTGTTTCTATTATTTAGTTTTTACTGTGGAGTGTTTAAATTGATTGTAAGGAGAGTTTTAATAAAAATTTGTAGCAAACAAATAGTGGTAGACAAACTAAATACCATGTTAGACATTACGACTGCGTTCTAGAGCGTTTTTGTGCGTATGAGTTGGCATCTGAGTCGTCCAGTTGCCCAAGCTTGATTCATCTTCCGAACATCTTACATGGTTAATTCCCTGCATTGAAACGGACCTTTTTGATGGTGGCATGTTTGCATTGTTGGCAGGTTCTTCCTGGAGTACCTGAAAAAAAAACAATTGCGATTAATTTTTGAGATAGTTAAAATTCTTGAGAAAATTGTGGGTGCAGTTTGATTACTGACCTGCGATATTCTATGGTGATTTGTGGTTATGTTATTATTTTCAGATATTTTATTGTTATTTACTATCGTATAGATATTAAAAAATATGGATACATAGAGGGGAAAACCCGATCAAATATCGCAGGTCAGTTATCAAATTGCAACTCCGCAGACAACCTACAATAATATTATTGGTTTATAACTTAGGTACCGGTAGCCTATTCGATAAGTTTGGTACTTTATGTTACTTGAAAATATATCTAATGTAGAAATTGGAGTTAATCAACCGATAAGTATTGTAGGATGAATGTAGAAAACTGCCCCCCCCCCCCCAATCATTCCTACCCATAACATAGACTGCTAGGCCTACGTGAAGCATGGTAAACAAAAATAATATATTTCCACTGACATAAACGAACTCCAGGTTTACACTGTTTATAATTTAAGTTTAGCCTAATATTAATCTAGCCTTAAGATGTTATTAATTTGTTTACTGTAATAAAATATCTATACTAACCTCATTCTCTTTGCAACAACCTTTCTACATTGCTCCTTATTGTTCTTCCTTTTCCTTGCTTTTGCAGGCAAAGCTGGAGTTATTGTATCTAAATTATCCATTAAAAATATATATTAAATGTATCTCCTTCTTTAAAAGTATCCTAAGAAACGGTAATAATTTTAAAATAACGGGAGCACAAATCTAATTTAACCAAGAATACAATAAAATCATTAACATATCCTGTTGACTTGCTCTTTACTTTACGCATCATATGATTAGCCTACGCAGATTGGCAAACATAAATATTCTATACGAATAAATATTTAACCAATATTATTAATAATTAGATGTTAAGAGAGTATAGTTAAAAATTATTTCACTTTAATTTGGACACAAACTAAGAAACATATGCTTTGGACATAACGCAGTATGAACCTGTTTATTGAATAAGTACAGAAAGCTAATTTGGACATGACGATTTTCGTTCCTGTTTTTGCCGATGGACATAACTTACTTTGGCACAGTTTTAGTCATGAACAAGACGAGTTTTGGAAATAAGCTAGTTTTCTACTAATTGTTTAAGTGGTTTATAACGTGATTTGGACCTGTAATAATATTGGAAACGAAAAAGACCGCTGAGCTTTAAACAGTGGTGCCAAAATCAAAATTTTGAAAATCTGAGGGCAAAACGAGTTTTGGAACTGGACGACTCATCTCTGCCGTAATGTGACGTGGAAATGTACTGCAAATTTTACTTAAATATCAGCGAACTTGTAAGAAACTCATTCTCAGCTATGTGCATCAGTATCTTCACTAACTACGATTGTTTTAATAAATGTACACATACATTAAATACTTTATAATCCTGGATTTTAAAAATGGTCGATTAATAGTTTCATCAGTTTTTAAAAAGTTTACCATTTGAGTTCTTTTGCCCAACAAAACTTTTCAGAACTTATTTCTTACAACAGACAAAAAATAAAAGAATATCGTATAGTCAATAACTTAAACTAAGTTGAAAAAAGAAAATTGTATAAGCCTAACCCTTTTTTAAACGCCAGTTATATTTCGTTAATAATATATTTTATCGGTTATCATTTAGCCTATTCATCTACTATCAAAAATATTGAAAATCCTACCAATTAAACCAGTTCTTCCGCAGTCACTTCTTACGTCAGTCAAACTAGGAAATCCGCAGAAAACTTTAAATTAATTCGCAACCAATCGTGTTCGCGTATCAGGTGCGTACAGACTATTTTGTCTTAGCTGATTATAATGACGAAACCCAATAAATAGAAGAGTGGGGTGTCGGACTTTCTCCCGTGCAGAAGGGCTGGCCGATATAAACGTTACATAGGCTACGACAGACATTAGTGCCTTCTAGATCGTTCAGTATGGGACTACTGGTGAGTGTTTTATATTAGTGATGTGCTACGTATTTAAGTGCAAAAACAGGATTTTAATGATTCGTTGAATTTTATTGCAACGTCTAAATCTAGTAAATTGAGCTCCAACATTTTGGAAATTTAGAGTGTTAAGGGTTGACGAATGATTCAGGATAACATGATTTAAACAAAGATATCTGAAAATTAACGATATTAAGATATCACATCATTTGACGATATTCGTTCAAGTATTCTTTAAGGTCTTTTACTACAAAACAAATTGTATTTTCTAAACCGACATAAAAGTATTTTAAAATTAAACATATTGACTCATTTTAAAGAATTTTTTAATATAAATATTTCTTTTTTTTTTAAATTGTATTTGTTTTAAATTACAAATTTGAAAATGTAAATTTATATTCATTGATTATTTTACAGTGTATAACAACAAAATCTACCGGAATCGAGATCAATGTATGAAAGACATAGTAACACCAGTAAATTGATTCAAAGTGTATCAAATTATTTCTGTAAATCAATATAAGAAATTATTTTCCTTGCTCAGTATTAATATTTATAGTTTTTTGATTTCTTAAGTAATGCTCTTACATTTACCCAAATGTGTTTAGTCAACTAAATTCTACCTTGCAATATCGCTAAAGTACGAAACGGATAATAATTTAATGTACCCAGTGCAGGATTAACCCTACAGCAAAGAAAACAGCCGATCTAGGGCAACGAACTTTTGCAATGTGGGAGGGACCTGTGTGAGAGCTACATTGGACAAAGAACAAAAGTTTAATATAACAAACGATTTATATCAATAACAACTTCTTCTGGACGTTTGCTTATTAAATATCTTTAATGTAAAATCGTTATTTTCGTTAGTCAAGATTAGAACTTGCTGCGTTAGACGAATTTTGATGGAAAGATGGCGAGGTGAGGTTAGCATGACAAATGTCCGCAACGCCTAAACAAACATCTGACTGTAGGCTACTCTGTTTGAAGTTATTGTTTGTTAATGATGGATGTTGAATTTTATTATAATTACTTTTTCGGACATTTGCCATTATTTAACACACAAATGATGGAAAATATCCGAAAAAGTAATTATAATAAAAATCTGACTGTAGTTGATATTTTAAGTATTACGTTACCATTGCCACTTTTGTAGGATTTTCAGTTTAAAAACTGGTTTATTTTGATGAGTAAGCAAACAAAGTTTTTGGACAAATTATTTTCATGTTTTATAGAAAGTATTTATCAAAGTACAGTTGTTTTTGTCTTTCTTTGGACAAAAATCATAATTACTTTTATACACAAGCCCAACGCAATTTTTGCATTTATATACTTTCGTTTTATTTTCCTGTTTGTTTATTTCATATAATTCAATATTAATTATGATATGGCTTTGGTTTTTTCTTTTTTAGTAACGATAGTAATGGCTTTGTAAACAGGCAGTAGGCTACATATAACATAAAAACATGAATTTTCTATGAACGTGTTTAATCAATGTGTTGTGTTAGCGATTTTTCTCTTCAAACATATAATAATCCTAAGTTATTACAAAATTAGTTGTATTAGGCCTAAGTGTTTAAACTCTACCTTCAGGCAGCACACAAATATATATACAACACTCATATACATTTTTGGTCGCTTGCGTACAAGCACATCAATCTGAAATGGTTGCATACATTTGGACACAGGATCAAATAGTTCTGTTACTGAAATTTATTTTATTTTATACAAATTTTATATGAATGTAAAACTTTATGGTCAAAATTTTGCTCGAAACATTCCCTGATCAGGAAGATCTGTCCAACACTCTCACGGAATCAGAGCAAATTTAATAACTAACTAGGGGAGACCCCTGCGTGCTCCGCACGCCAACCCCCCACCCCCCAACTCCCTGTTGGAACCCATTGTGTGCCGTTGGAACCCGTTGTATAGTCAGCAAGGCTCAGGTCTACACTTTAATAAAAACCTAACCTAAAAATTGATTTCAAATTTGAAATAAACTGTCAATGAAAATATTAGAGACTACAGCTGATTACTGAATCAACAATAAACATTACAAATCAGACCTAAAACACACCAACAATAACATAACCTAAATCAAATCATCTGTTGACATTTGAGAAAGTTTAAAGTAAACAACTTATTTATTTGAAACTCAATTAGTTTATCAGCTGTTTTAAAATCAAATTACAGTATTTCCTATTTAGCCTAGTTGTAGCATAGGCTACTGATGCATTTTTAAAACTCGGAATAAAACTAAAATAAAAGTGTAAATCAAATATTTAGCTTCACAGTGACTTAGAACTGGAAATTATCTTTTAAATAAAAAAGAATCATCAAAATCGGTTAAGTATTAACTTCAGGAAGTGAGTGAACTAAAATCAGGAATTTTTTTAAATATATAGACTTTATAAAAGTAATCGCCTAACACGTTACCTTATAGGATTATTTACACCTTTAACTAGTAGTAGTCTTTAACCTTTTTGAAATAAACGGTACGAGGAACTGGCACATACTTTCTCACAAACATATTTAAATTATTAAACAGATTCACTGTGACTTCATAATTGTAAGTGGGGTAGGAGAGGTGATTTATTAAAGTAGGAGATTAAGTAATAAATATTATTATTGTTGTCTAGAGAGAAAACTATTCGATCAATTTCTAACAAATTTGCACCAAATACGTCAATTAGGCCTGTTTAGATGCACGAAAATAGGGTTTGAAACATTTTGAAAAACAACCCCTTTATGGCCAAAAACCCCAAAAAATCAGTTATTATTATTATTAGCTAAACGAGAATTTTTAGAAAGATGCGGTTTTTTGCATATGGTAGGGTACATTAAAGGCTACAACAAATAAGCCAAATTTTATCAAAATCGTTAGAGCCGTTTTTTATAAAAAAATAATAACTGATATTTTGGGGGTTTTGGGCAAAAAGGGGGTTATTTTTCAAAACCTATTTTCGTACATCTATACAGGCCTAATTGACATGTCTGGTGCAAATTTGTTTGAAATCGATCGAATAGTTTTCACTCTAGCTTTGTATACATACAGGCATACAGGCCTACAGACAGACATTTTGTAAAAACCACTTTTTTGGACTCAGGGGGTCCCAAAACGGATATTTCCACAAAAATCTCAACATCGATTTTTTTTGCGATCACTATACTTTCTGAGTACAGTAGGCCATAGTGAGAAAGTAAAAATACTGCGGATAATGTATTACTAAACTTTAATGTTTTATTAAAGTTTTAGTTAATGTGTAATCCTGAAAGTGTAAGATATTAATAATTAAAATCGTGATCTGTAAGTAAAAAAACACATTTTATGGTTCTGTAGTTATAAAAAATGTTTTGTTCATTTTTATATATTGACCATAATGAGCTAAATGCAAATAAAGCCATAATACACATAAAATTAATTCTTTGATACATATAAATAAAATCAGATTGTAAATTAAACATGAAACACAAAAACAAAATCTCAACAATTAACAATCTAAAATAAGTTGTAAATAACTACGAACGAATGAATGAACAAATACAGAGAGCATCCAAAAACAAATAATACTAAATTTAAAGTTCCAAGCACTCTCGATCCTGTTACGTAGCCTATTTCTTCTGGTAACACATAAAATAAATTTGCTCCTGTACGTCTGGCCTTATTTTCAAATACTGTAATTTACATTTGAGTATTTAAAAAAAAAAATAACGAATAGTGTACTTTGTAAATTTGTTATATTGACAATAATGTGCAAAATGTTTTCAAAAATATACAGGCTCGTTTTCAAAAAAATGTTTTCAAAAATATATATTTAAATATTATGACTTTTAATAAATTAAATGTATTACCTTGCCTTTGCATGCTTAGTATACTTATGTACTTATGTACTCAGTGTACTTTATGGGTTTTAAAAACCGTTCAAAGCTTCGAAAAACTTCCCCAGAAACCAATTCAATAATTTAACGGATGTACGACAATGTAACAGTGATTTTAATGTTGGTCAACATTTTTAAACCAGTACTTATAAGTAAAGGTTTTGGAAAATCATTAACAAATCTTATCCAGTCTGCCGAAGACATATGTATTGATTTTGTCCTTATAATTACTTAATGACATTAAAATACAGCCTTCGGTCAGTGTTGACTCATAAAAACTGATCCCATTCCACCTCGGTTATGGCATTACCATTTACAATAACCACAATCAATGTTTTATCGTGGTTTTGTGGCAACAATTGTGGTATTTTGTGTGGTGTTACAACTGTAATATATTACAATTGAACAATTTAAACTATAGAGCATGAATGTTCTACACAGTAAAATATTTTATTAGAAAATTAACGTCTCTGTGGGTAGTCCTAGATTAACCAAATTCAAATTTGCAAATCTCCGCAACGTAGATGGTGCTCTTCGACAAAAAATATGTTTCTATTAGCAACGGCTTCATGGAACGGACGGATAAGTAGTTAATGCATGGTAAAGTTATGAGGTTATATTTAAATGCATAGTTAAATATAATTTGTTCCTAACAGAGCGTTTGATTCTTATTGTCTAAGTGGGAAAAGAGTTGTTTATTTCAATTGAATGAGAAAAGTATTTTTAATATTCTTGGAGAATAGAATGTATGTATAAATTATTATTATAAGTTCATTGCTTAACAAAGAAATAATGTTCAAGAGTATTACTTATTGAACATTATCAATTCAGCTAAACAATAATAGTAGGTTTTTAGTAGTTTTAGTTTCTTAAAAACAGCCGTATTTCAAAATGTCGTCTTTTTTAATAAACTATTTTCTAAGACAATTCATTATTACTTAAGAATTTCTTTTCTTAACTTTTTGTTTACTTTATAACTAATACAGACGTGAAAACAGCGTATATAGTAAGTAAACTGAACTCCAGTATCCAGGTTCGAATCTTCGCAACTGTGTTGAAGTTTCAACTATAGCACACGTGTGCGTGAGTCTGTCTCGCTATGCTTCATTGACAATTTTAAAAGTGAGATAGTTTTGCGTTTGCGATAAATTGCGTATAGTTGATATAAAAGAAGAAAATTAATAATACGCATAGTACGTAATAATTTGTTTAATATATTTAAAAAATCCTGTCATTCACGCAGAAACTCAGGCCCGACTTCACATAGCAGGATCTAGGTCATCGCTACCCTCACCACCTTAACTCGATTCAAGTATCTCTGTCTATTCAATGAATACCTGTAT
The DNA here is from genome assembly GCA_018207615.1 of Philaenus spumarius. Lineage (NCBI taxonomy): Eukaryota > Metazoa > Arthropoda > Insecta > Hemiptera > Aphrophoridae > Philaenus > Philaenus spumarius. The sequence continues at coordinate 148,831 of JAGFPH010000511.1, forward strand.
TCATTGGTCTATTATAATAAACACTCTGGTCCTAATTTAAATGCACCAGAATCCAGATTACCCCCACCACCCGTCCCAATAAAAGTGCCTCTGACCTTATCAATCATCATTTTCGTAAAAATTCCTATTCAAATATTGAAAAAATGTAAAAATTTTGAACACAATTAGGGGTTTTGTGGATTGCACTGGCACCACCGCAGGTTTTGGCGAGCGAATCGAGCAAGGGCAGAGCCCCCAGTAATACATCAAATTAAACGATCATTAGCCTATCAACTACAGTCATTAAACTGCCTTTGTTTTTATTTACTCCAACCGCCAACAACTAATTGCGGCGAATGGAATATCTTCCAAACAAATCGGTTGTAATTAATATCAATATGGAATGAGATTTCATAACAAAATTAGGGTAGATAAGTTATGTATATTATTCATCTATCTTCTAACAAATATACTACAAAGCCTAAGCAAGTTGATACAAATTTCAAAATTGTGTCTCTGTAAATTGTCTAAGGATGAAATCTTGAAAAACATCATTAACACAAAAACGTTACAAAAGACAAACGCAGTTTTGGACAAGTAAAACTAAATGTTTATTATGTTTGTAGGTCAAAAATAAATGAGATGTCAACATAACCCCAATTACATGTTAAGAATTACTTATTAATGTAAAAGAGTAGCCTAATAGTTCATAAATTTACTATTATTATTATTATAACTATTATAGTATTACATTATTACTTTTACTATTATTTCTATTAGAGTAACGCAATACTGTAGTTAGGCCTACTTTTCACGCAAATAAAATTCTTCAAATGAAATAATAGGCTTATTAATTTTCATAATGTTTAGTTGTGTTTGGATATTTATAAAACAGTGGATTGATCCGATTTTTTTTTTTTTTTTTTAAATTATATATTTTCAATTTTAAGCTTAACTACCACCAACCACTTTTACCCCAAGAACTTTGATATGGCTTCAGGAGATGATTTCAAGACGAATATTTCGCTAGCCTTTTCCACACCAAAGCCGAGCCGTGCCGGGCGAAGCGATGCCAAGCCAAGCCAAGCAAAATGTGCGATGCGTTCGCACTGAAGCTGATTCGCACTCAGTAGGTTTTCTAGCCTTCCTAGCAGTCTCAGTTGCAACGTAGTGACACTGGCCGGGACACCGAGCTAGACTGAAAAAAACGGAAACCGCTTGAAGTAGTTTAAACAGGCCTGCTCAAAATCGCTCGGTCCCAACCGGCGCAGCCCGGCGTCTTATTTGAAAGCTCGCATTGAAATACTGCGTTATCAGTGGTCAAGCGATTTTCTCCCAGCTCGGCTCCGCCCGTCCTGGCTTTAGTGTAAAACCCGACTAAAGCGAAAACAAAACGTTTACAAACCTATTTTTGTGTGATTTTTCAATCTTCTATCCGTTTCCATGGCGCGGAAAGGCTCGTGGCTTGACGAATGTCGAGCGCCCACTAGCCACCTAGGTACGGAAAATCAGTAGTGTGGCAAATGAATAATAATGTAAAATTTCTATGTGAAAATAGACTATTAGGGTTAATTTCGTAGTGTTATTTTTAATTTTACTACGGATTTCCACTATTCCGCCGCAAATAAATTAAGTTTTATTTAACCTTCAACGCCAGCTTCCTGTAAGTCACCATTGAATTGTCTTTCTTCTTTTTCAGCTCATAAAGAACACTAAAAGCTTGATACCTTGAATTCTCCACCTTGCATTGTATATTTTGTTTCTGTCTTGTGATCCGCACTTTGCTTATTCCAAATACAAGGTTTTCCCTCGTACAGATCAATGAACTCCATGATAACGTCATTTGACAACTCCAACTCCTTAATACTTTATACTCCTTGACAACTGAACACAATACAAATAATAAACACTTAATAATGAACACGAAAGCCTCGCTTTAAATATCTGTCACGGCGTCCCTCCGGTGATACAAATTTTTGCGCGTTGTTCATAAATGCTCCTATTTCATTCAATAGAACTATGAACGAGACGCGTCTGTCGCGCAACACAAAACGCCTTGCATAAAACCAGCCTAACTAAAAACGTCCAGAAACCACTGAAAAACGGCAACAATCCACAACAGATCGTTGGAACGGTTGTTTGAGCCTTACTGATGACAACCTTTTGATGACGGAGGGGTTTACCGACAATACAAGGGAAAGTCCACCCCGAGTCTTTGCGTTCCCACGGTGTGAGGTCTGACAAACTTCAGACGAGGCTCGCAAAGTCACAGGCCGTGTGAACAGGCTTTATACGTCAACTGGAGTAGGTGCAATGCAAGGCGTATTAAAGATCTTTAATACGCCTTGGGTGCAATGCGCTATATCTCTGTAATTGACCGAGCGAAGCGAGGTCTCCGATTTAGCTCGACCGTTCGGCATTTCGTCTGTGTGTCTGTCTGTCTATCTGTCTGTCTCACGATTGCGGCCAAACGCCTTGACCGATTTTGATGATTTTTTGCATGAATGTTCCTTATTCTTAGGCCGAGAGATGTATATGTACGGTTTTTTCCATTGTTTATTTTTAACCCCTCAAATAAAATAAAAATGGCGGCCAGACCGTTTCTCTCGGTGTAAGCTTTTTTCCAAAGCCTGATTGTGGCTTAACCGTAAGTCAAATTTAAAAACTAATAATATTTTGCCATTAGCAAATTTGATTTTCAACGAAATTGTATTCTTAATTTTTTTCCGTATCTCTAACGGTAAGCTCACAAAATGGCCGTAAACTTCGAATTTGTTGAAAATCATCCCAGTATTTGTATTTTAACCATGTTTTTATACGTTTATTCTAAACCAATTCAAAAATGTTCCATAGCTTTTTTGTAGATAAAGGTTTAAAGAATTCATATACGCAGGTAAAAAAATTATTGAAATAAAATTAACAAAGTAATTAGCTCAAGAAGCAAGCATGTTCAGTAACGAAAGGAAAAAGTTCAACTTTAGGCCTACATAAAAAGTAGTAAACATTTTTTGTAATTTTTTTCATAAGTGTAAAAAGTTTCTTAATTTAGTTCTAAACAGTACTGTATAAAAATATTTATCAATTTCAAATTTCTTATTTTGAAAACACCAGTTTTTATGTTCCTACTACAAGACTGCTAACAAAAGTAGGCCTATTTTGAATAGTAATTTAGGAATAATCCTTTGCCCAAAAATGACATATTATTATAAGAAAGTGTAGAGAATAAATCAAATAATTGAACTGTATACTTGTAAATTATTATTTCATAAAAGTATTTCACTTAGCTTTACTTGAATTACAAAATGAGATGAAACAATAATGAAACCTCGCGGCGATAAAGGACATACAAAAAATGACCGTTGGACAGCGTGGGGAGTGTTGCTACTGTGTAGTACTTACGAGTGTGGACCTGAGATTTACAGGCGCTAAGACTGGTGCCGTTGGCCACGGCTGTACTAGCCATGTCACTAATATGTTTTGCGGAACTATCAACCCTCCGATTTCTCAGAAATGCCGACTTTCAAATCCTAGTGGATCACCTCGGTGACATCCTTCAATACTATTGTTAAACACACTTACTATTTTTTAATAAAGAGAACTTCCGTGTTTTCAAGAGAAGGGATGCAGACCGATGTTTTTAGAGAGTGACAGGGCAAAACCAATGCACTGTGCCGTGCGGGTTGCGTTCTTCCCAGGTCCACACTCGTTAGTACAGCACAGTACATGGGTTGAGATTACTATGACGACGCTTTAACATCGTTTGTTTTCATTATTTCTAATATTTGAATATGATATGGACCTGTAAATACATTTAGTTTTAGTTATTTAAGTATGTAAATATTTAATTCTATGTTTTTCCTCAATAACGCGATATTTTTAGCTACCTTAGGGCATTATTAACCTAAATAAAACACTATCCCCCTAAAAGAAAATCTTTAACAGTTAAAGCTCAAGAAAAGAAAAAACGAGAACTAGAAACCCCGGAATCGCGGGAATTGCAAAATAATGATTCACTGGCTAAACCTTCTGCTTTCTTCCTTACTGGCACACTATTTGTAACCTAAGCTCAAAACCACGTTTGTTATTTCAACGAGCGAGGTCTACTGTTCACAGAACTACTATTATGTACATTAAGAATTGTGTAGAGGTTTTTCTTAATTTGCAAAAAAAAAGTATAACTAATTTCAATAGGATTTTAACTGATTGCTATGGCAGATAGGATGTGCATATAAGCTGAATATCTGTTCTTTACCACAGAGTGTCAGAAAATATAAAATAGTCTAAGTTATTTGAGAATTATTTTTAACCGTAAAAGCTTTTGTTTTAGAAATTTAAAACGAAGGCTACCAGGCCTTCGATAACGTCACTATAGTGATTACCAGCTCGTTGAGACAAGTATGGCCTTGGTTGAGTGGTAGACTTGCTGTTTATTATTTTGTCTATTTTTTATTATTTTGTTATCTGTGGATTGTTAGATGAAAACAAGGACTGAGTTCAAAATTTCTTTTCTTGGGGTTTACGTAATAAGAACGGTTTATGCTAAGTCCCTAATAATGTATTTATTTTTGCTTTAATTTCTTGACTGGCGTTTACAGTGCGTTGAATTACAACAGAACAACGGACTTAATACATTATGCCACAATATAATATCACTCGTTCCCCAAGGATCCTGTATTTTGTTGGGAATATTAAGTGTAAAAGAGATGACTTTGTTAATTGTAAGAATGCTTGTATCTGAAGTAGCCATTACCTTCCATCGGATACGAAAATGACACAAAATCGTTTATTGAGATTGCTACAGAAAAAGATCATAAATAGATTAATATTAAATAATAGAGAAATAATGTCATACAATTATAAGGATAAAGAACCTTTTTTACTATTGATAAATCATTTTGTATTTTTATTATGAGGGAAAGAATTTAAAAAATGTAAAGTGGAACTTGAAGGAAATTGGCTTTTCTTTCAGTCAGTGCTTTCTAAAATGTTTAAAACAAAAATGTGCACACCCATACAAATTACTTTTTTTTTTGTGCATTATCCTATTACTTTAAATGAGCAATTCTTGTATCTTTGTATCTGTCGCGGATCTCGAAAATGGCTCTAACGATTTTGATGAAAATTTGCACACAGGGGTTATTTGACGTCAGGAATTGAATGCGCTAGGTCTTATGTCTTCAAAAACGCGCATAAAGTCTGAAAAATGCGCATAAAATTTAAAATCTGGACTTCTTTTTATACCACCATTCAAGTCACTTAGAAGGCGAATAGGTACAGCTTCTTTTTATACCTCCTTCAAAGTCACTAAATATTCGAATAAATACATTATATAGATACAATCCAGATGTTAAAAATACTGAACGATGCTCGTTCATCCAGGTACAAACGAGCCAAAGATTAGCGAGAGCCTTTAGAGAGTTTTCCAACTGCGAGCGAAGCGAAGCAGCCATCTGAGGCCGTAGGCCAAGGCGGGATTGGGACGCGAAGCGTCCAGGGACAGAGCCATTAGTACTAATATAAAGTGAACTAAATATAAGAATAAAACAAAATATTCTTGTTAAAATCAACCATATATTTGGAGGAAGTAAAGAGAATGGTGAGCGATTGGCGGTGTGCGGGACGAGCAGGTGCAAGCAGTGCTGGAAAATTTTCTAACCGATGGGGTCTCCTTGTTAAACACGGGTGATAGGCTAAGGCCGGGTTCACACGAGCGTTTTTCAGCTGCGTTAACGCCGCCTCATTTGGTAGCCGCGTTTAGGCAGTTTACACAGTGACGTTGCGTTAGCCGTGCATCCGCATTGAAGCGGCTGCAAAAATTGTGATGCTCGCCACTGCCTCAACTCCACCGCAACGACAGTTCGGAGCAGCGCGGCAGTATGTTGTTTGGTATCAGACAGTACACACGTGCGTCGGCGTTGCTGTAGCTTCATTGCAAAGACTTTGTAGAAAAGATAATGGATTCCTTGGACGTTAAAAGTTCATCGAAGAAGTTAAGAAACGTCCTACAATATGGGATCCGTCTCTCGAGGATTATCATGATACAATCCAGAATAGAACTGCCTGGGTGAATTTTTGCGAGAGTATGGACGAAAACGTCATTGCAAAAGAAGAAAAGTAGAGAAACGCATTCGGTAAGACAAGTATTTTTTTCGTCAGATTCCGTTGATCACAAAACTGAGCCTATGGCATATGCAAATAATGTAATAAACAATAATTACTATACCATTTAATTTTGGTAAAAATTTAGTAATATACTTACACTACTATACGAATCAATTCTAGTGTCGCAACACCGCGTTAAACGCCGAAACTACGCTAGGTATGTACTGACAACTTGCTGCAACGCGGCTTCTACGCAGCTGCTACACGGCGTTGAACGACGATCGTGTGTACCGTGCCAAAGTACCATCATCGGATGAGCGGCAGGCTAACGCTCGCCACAGACCGCTCGTATCGATCAAACCAGTTAAGATAATTTATCGGCTGCCGCTCAACACTCACAATTCTCTTTACTTCCACCAAATATGCGGCATGGGTTAAAGAGGCAAGATTTGGTATTTCTGATAGTTCATGACATAGGTACAAACGGCAACTTGAATACAAAATGTCAAAAAGATCTGACGGTAAACCAAAAGTTGCTAATTTATGCGGGTATACTTTCAAGGATTTTGCATTTTGTTCAAGGGTTTATTTATTGTTTAAAACAACGAAGGATTAAAACTTTCTGTTATGGGACTCTTAATTGTTATTTTCACATGTAGTATATATTTTTTAAATACTTACTTATACGGGTTACACCTGAATTTTTGGACACAATTAAAAATCACTTGGCCTATGGTTGAAGAATAGATCTACATTGTGATCAAATGTACATGTTAATGTACTATGTAAATATTATAGTATACTGGAAGGATCCATCTTCGTCTCGTCGCAGTTCTCTAAACTGGTGGTGGTATTCCCAATACCTTAGTCTATTTCGGTTAATTGTGAACACGCCTCAACGACTTTGTTGTGAACTTACCTTGTTTAAACGATAAAAAAAGGAGACTGTTACTTGATAGTTTCTCCAACACTACCTTCTCATCCGACATCATCTCGTCAACTGAGCAGAGTGGGGAAAATTTGGCGGGAAACGCCAGCTGCTGACAATGTAGCCGCTTGTATCCTAGCCATCTTCGCCGCTTGCGCCTGCTCGGCCGCTCGCCGCTTCTATTGTAGCCGAGGCCTAACAAACGTTACACGCAACGCCCTACAACAGTCACAGATAATAGTTACAGATTTTGCGGGATCCAGACGTTAGCGTAAATAAAGACAGACAAACTAACTAATGGGCGAACGGAACTAGGAAGAAATCAGTGACACCGAGCTAATGCCCGCTTCGTTATTCTAATTGTACATATTGTAATTTAATTAGTTCCACATTTTCTACAATTCGCTACAATTTTTCTGTAAACTGTATATCACAGCTGTATTAAAATATTTTATCTATAATTTTCGAACAATTTTTAACAGCCAAAGTTCTTATTTAATTATAGGCCAGTCGGTAGGGGTCAATTTAGACCAAAAGTTCCAGTAATTTACAATACGGCTTATTTTTTTTATATAACTACATTAAAGTATGTAGATTAACAGACAACAAAATTTACCAGTCTATCGATTTCCCAAAATCGAAAAAAAATCGATTATCATTTTTTTTTTCGATTATCCTTAATATTTCGAGCTGGGTTGAAGATAGAGAAAAATAAAAAAATACCACCGTGTAGGGGAGGTATTTTTCAACAAAAAAGGTCATGTGTATTTATTTCGTCCGAGCAATGGTTTGTCTGCAAAAAATTCGATAATGCAGGTATGTATTTTGCAGCAGGGGAAATCACTAAAAGGAGACATCTTATTCATATATGAAGCGTTGGCTCATTCTAAATTAGCCAAATTTTAATATAACGAATTGAAACTTGACATAGGAGTTAAAATATATATTTTAAACATTTATGCTGAGTCTCAGCTTGTTATCTTGAAAATTACCCGATTTAGGAGTCGATTTCGATTATTGATTTTAGAAGTACCGGACCCACGAACTAATTTCAATCTATTCCAGTTTCGTCAATTTTTGGAATATAAAAATCAAATTTGTTTTACAAGTTGATTACACCAGTGTAAATATTCTTAGTAAGTATGAACGATTTTTTTCATGTTATTTTTAAAAACGAGGCGCTTGAAAATAGTCTTCCGTTTTACCTATCTTGTTTTAACTATAACACCTTTGGATTCAACGACTCCATTTTCGACATTTTTTAACATATCAATTTAAAAATTGGTACAGAAGTTAAAAACACAATTTTTTTTGCTATACTTATTTTTAAAACTATATTTAAAAAATTGACTAACCTGCAGCCGATTAACTCAAGCGTTTTGATGAAAAATCTAAAAAGGTCTAAAATTATACTTTTTTAAGTTACTTGTGCTTTAAAAAGTAAATAATAAAAAAGGTTTATACTCCTTGATCTTGTTTGAATCTATATATTTAACTTGTAAAAAAACTTTCAGGTTGATATTTTGAAAATTTTCTATACTGGAGCTGTTTAAAATGAATTGGTGGGTCCGGTACTCCTAAAATCGAGAAACCCATTGATAAGTAAAGTGGCTCTAGATCGGGTAATTTTCAAGATAACAAGCTGAGACTCAGCATAAATCTTTATAATATATATTTTAACTCCTATGCCAAGTTTCAATTCGATATATTAAAATTTGGCCAATTTAGAATGAGCCAACGCTTCATATATGAATAAGATGTCCCCTTTTAGTGATTTCCCCTGCTGCAAAATACATACTTGCATTGTCGATTTTTTTCCAGACAAACCATTGCTCCGACGAAATAAATGAATATGACCTTTTTTGTTGAAAAATTCCTCCCCTACACGGTGGTATTTCTTATTTTTCTCTATCTTCATCCCAGCTCGAAATATTAAGGATAATCGACTTTTTTTCGACTTTGGGTAATCGATAGACTGGTAAACTTTTTTTATGTTAATATATATACTTTAAAGTACTTATAAAAAAAATCAGTCGTATTGCAAATTACTGGTAGTTTTAACCTATACCGACTGGGCTATTATAGACCTACTGAAATACGAATTCATTAATCAAAGAACAATCAAAATAATAAATTACAAAAGTTTTATTAACTAGACTCTCATTTATGTTAACTAGGCCTATTGTAGAATAAAACAAAAACAATCCAATAAAAGTTTATTTATTGAAAGTTAATTTTATTTTTTTTATTTTTTATTTTTGTTCTAGTGTTATTTTTTTAATGCTACGTTTAGTGATGGTTTATATTGGCCTAGAATATATTCATTTTGCAAAATACAACGAGCTATCATAATGGGGAAATAGTTTTACACTAATGAATGCATTTAAAATAGACAAAAGAGGATGTCAACGTTTAAATACACCAAATTAGTTGAAATTGTGCAAGGTTTAGTGAACAAAGTTGAGTGGCCGATGGAGCGTAACGCATTACTTGGTCTTGTCCAAAACATTTCATACTGTTATGTAAATATTACACGGGACAGATTGTACGGCGTGACTGGGCGTTTGCTACACTTGGCTGCTTCGATTTGTAGGCCACGTGACTCAAATATTGTTTCTTTCCTTTTCCTTGTTACAAACGCAGTTAATTAAGTCTTCACTTTCATTTGTCCTTCCTGTGTTAAGAAGAAACTTATTAACAAGAGACAAATTAACTCCCTCACCTCTGTTCTATCTGGGCTAATAGTTACAAGGACTTGTATTATTAATCTTGGTACTTGGATCGCGGGATAGGGTGGTAGAGATTCTAACACGTGCGCAGTAGGACCATAATTTTGGTTATGATTGAAGCACTTGCTCCTCTAATATTCCTATAAAATAGTAATTTTGTAAAACATTTTTGTAGGATAATTGAGCTTTCTGGCCATCTTGAAATAAGAGTGCAACATGTTTTCCGTACAGAATAAAATGATCTACAACTTTTGTAGGAAATTTGTTTTCTCTATGACGTATAGTTGGGAAATCATCACAGACCATGCACCACTGCAGGACAAAAGGAAACGTCCCTTATGTCTGGTTTACGAACCATCATAAGTATCAAAAATCCAAGCTCAAAGTATTCCAAATTAAATTATTCAATTTCAATAACGTCACTTTCTTTGGTTTCAGACATGCAGCCATTGTGTTTTACAGATGCTGTCAACTACTAAGAAGGGACTAAGTAAGGTCTTGCTAATTAGCTCGAGTTATAGCTTGGTAGGCTAAACGCCTACCATTCTATTCAACTCGTATTACACTGTGTTTCGTAATTTAGTATCCAATTGCAGAAAATTATTGTCGGGTTAAAAATAATAAGTAAAAATGAAAATAAAACTTTGTCCTAAAATACTTCAGTTTCCTGCTTTCCGCTGCTTTTTTTCCATCATAATAATTTAGAACTGAGGACCTTGAAACAAAAAGTAGAAACCCCTTTAAAGGTCTAACTTTATGTTCAAAATAAAATGGTTTTCTTTATTGCTTTCAAAATGGCGACCAATTAAATAAAGGTAAAATTATTCCACTTTATCACTAAACAATATCAATCTTTGTGTAATTTAACATTACAACTACTTTTTTCTTATGCAAACAACAAAACTATTAATTCAATAACACAGCTTGCAATACTTAAAGTTTATCTCGCAATAAGTGATATTTTTATATGAATTTTGTAAATATGTTATATAAAAAAAATTAGTCTAATATTTTTACTTTCTCACTATACTATAGAATAGAGAAAGTATAGTAATCGCAAAAAAAAAATCGATGTTAAGATTTTTATGGAAATATCCGTTTTGGGACCCCCTGAGTCCAAAAAAAGTGTTTTTTACAAAATGTCTGTCTGTATGTATACAAAGCTAGAGCGAAAACTATTCGATCGATTTCAAACAAATTTGCACCAGACATGTCAAGTAGGCCTGTATAGATGCACGAAAAACGGTTTTGAAATACTTTGAAAAGCAACTCCCATTTTAGCAAAAAACCCTAAAAAAATCAGTTATAATTTTTTTATAAAAAACGGTTCTAACGATTTTGATAAAATTTGGCTTATTTGTAGCCTTTAATGTACCCTGCCATATGCGAAAAACCGCATCTTTCTAAAAATTCTCGTTTAGCTAATACTAATAATTGATTTTTGGGTGTTTTTTGGCCATAAAGGGGGTTGTTTTTCTAAATTTTTCAAAACCTTTTTTCGTGCATCTATACAAGCCTAATTGACGTGTTTGGTGCAAATTTATTCGCAATCGATTGAACAGTTTTCTCTCTAGATAATAATAATAATATTTATTAGTTAATCTCCTACTTTAATAAATCACCTCTCCTACCCCACCTACAATAATTATGAAGTCACAGTGAATCTGTTTAATAATTTAAATATGTTTGTGAGGAAGTATGTGCCAGTTCCTGGTACCGTTTATTTCTGTATGTAACATCACTTACGAAATATTATTTTTTAACGCGTTTTACAACATGGCGGCTTTAGCCACATCCCAATTTTTCCTATAATGGAAAAGTGCCTAAAAAAGGACCAAACAACTCCCCCCCCCCCCCCACAGGAAAATAATTTATCAAGATTTTTGCATAAAGAAAAGTACTTGTAATACAGTACCAATAAACAAAGGTTACCTATATTTTACATTATCTTCTAAAGGCGGATTCTACTAAAATAAATATTTGCGTTATGCAATGTATTTCGCGACAACGTAGGCTAACGAACAAATTTTACCATGGACACGACCATGCATAAATTTAATTTTGTCAACGATCACAAACCAATCAGTGTTAAGTTTTAATACAAATAAAATGAAATATGTTCGCTCTGGTTTAACCTGTATTTATGCTATCAAGGTTTTTCCGTTAATATTTTGCGCCTGCAATACATTAAAATACAGTAGTTTTACTTTGCCTTTAAACATATGTACAATGTAATTAGCAATAGACTACTTGTTTGTTTAAGTTACCTTAAAATGTAACATTTAATTTCATTTAAATCGGAATTCATATATTCCTCTAATGAGTAGTAGGTGCCTTGTTTCAGAAAATCAGATATACTCAATTTAAATTTCTTTTCAGTCAAAGATTGTATAGAACCTGGCCGCTATTATATAATATCTTAATTTGTTGAAAACTTTGGCTTTCATGTGATATCGGGAAGGGTAACCAAATCCAAAGCCTGCCTTTGGTAATCTTAATATTTGCCAAATAATAGGTGAATATGTTATAGAACTATTGCATTGGCAACGCCTTGCTGGATAGGCAACACATTGTGCCATTGTGTATTTTTTAAGGTTAATAATTGACCGAGCGTAAGCGAGGTTTCCGTTTTAAGTCGACCGTTCGACATTTCGTCTGTGTGTCTGTCTCACGATTACGGCCAAACGCCTTGACCGATTTTGATGATTTTTTGCATGAATGTTCCTTATTCCTAGGCCGAGCCATGTATATATAAGGTTTTTTTTCCATTTTTCATTTTTAACCCCTTAAATAAAATAAAAATGGCGGTCGGACCGTTTCTCTCAGTGTAAGCTTTTTTTAAAGCCAGTTTGTGGCTTAACCGTAAGTCAAATTTAAAAACTATCTCTAACGGTAAGCTCATAAAATGGCCGTAAACTTTAAATTTGTTAAAAATCGTCCAAGTTTTTGTATTTCAACCATGTTTTTATAGATTTTCTAAACCAATTCAAAAGTGTTCCATAGCTTTTTTTGTAGATAAAGGTTCAAAGAATTCATATATGCCAGTGAAAAAAGATTGAAGTAAAATTAACAAAGTTATTAGCTCAAGAAACAAGCATGTTCAGTAACGAAAGGAAAAAGTTCAACTTTAGGCCTACATAAAGAATACACGTTTTTTTTTTGTATTTTTTTTTTTTCATAAATGTAAAAAAGTTTCGTAATTTAGTTCTAAATAGAGCTGTATAAAAATATTTATCAATTTCTTACTTTGAAACACCAGTTTTTATGTTCCTACTACAAGATTGCTAACAAAACTAGGCCTATTTTGAATAGTAATTTAGGAATACTATATCCTTTGCCCAAAAATGACATATTATTATAAGAAAGTGTAGAGAATAAATCAAAGAATAGAACTGTATACTTGTAAATTATTATTCCAAACAGTATTTGACTCAGCTTTACTTGAATTACAAAATGAGATGAAACAAATAAAACCTCACGGCGAAAAAGGACATACAAAAAATGACCGTTGGACAGCGTGGGAAGTGTTGGTATATGGGTTGAGATCACTATCACGCTTTAACATCTTTGTTTTCATTATTTCTAATATTGGAATTGGAATATGATATGAAACTGTAAATACATTGTTAAGTTTTAGTTATTTAAGTATCTAAATATTGAATTCATGTTTTCCTCACTAACGCGATATTTTTAGCTACCTTACACATTATTGACCTAAATAAAACACAATGCCCCTTAAAAAAGAAAATCTTTAGCATTTAAAGCTCAAGAAAAGAAAAAACTAGAACTAGAAACCCCGGAATCGCGGGAATTGCAAAATAATGTTTCACTTTCTTATTTTACTTAATAAAGTAACTTCAATTATTTGTAGATATGGTATTCATTTAAAAATTGTGCCAACACAAAGCTGTTGTGTTTATATGGGATACATATTTGGGATAAACTTCAAATCTTGAAAAAAAGATTTGGTAGTGTACCTAAATACTAAAATAAAGTAAGTTAAAATTTAAACACATATAATAAGTGTTTTCTTTTTAGAGATACTATTCCAGAAACTCAAATTCTTTTTGGCCACAACGTCCCAAACATTTAGTTCCAATGGAATCAGCTTTTTTTGGAATCAGGTGTCCAAACTTCAACTCATTTTTTCCTAAAGTAAACAAATTGCCAGCCAAATCACCCAATTCTTCACCATTGGACTATTTCCTAAAGGATTACTACAGAACAAAATATTAATCAGTAATCGTTGAACAATGCATTATCATCCTTTATTGTTGACAACCCATTGGTACTGTCAAACTACACTGAAAAAAGTAAATAATAAACTTTAAAAAAATACATTTTTAATACATTTTTATTTGCAATTACAGTTCTTTAAACTATTAATGAAATTTTTGAATGATCCGATGTTTAACTTGTCTCCATTTTAAACAAAGAAATCATAGCAACTTATATTTGCACCATTTTTTGTACTTAAAATGATTTATCGCTCAAAGGGTGTTAGAATTTAAATTTGAGTTGTGACCCTGAAAAGATTTTAATTTAATTTCTAGTTAAAAGTTAGATTAATTTACCAATAGCTAATCCTGAAAGTTGTAAGTTTCAAACTATAATAATTTTAACGTTATTGGGGTTTTCATACTCATACAATTGTCTCAACTGCATTTTTAGAGGGCATATAATTAGGACATTAAATTAAATTGATGCCCATTTATTAAACCTTTTTTCTAGATATACATGTGAGGTTGTGGGTACTTTCTTAAACAAATTTTAAACTAATTGCACCTTAAATGGTTGTGTATTTTGACTTTTGTAACCATTCTTTACATTTTTCAGATTATAGGTTTTGCTGTTTTATTTAGTTTTGCTTATGGCCAACGCGAAGAGTATGATTATAACCAACCAAAGACTTACCAAAGACCGCAACCTGCTATTTTGATGCACAAACAAGCCCTCTCCCATGATGGTTCCTTCAACTATGCATTTGCTGCCGATAATGGTCTTAAGCAAGGCGAGAGCATTAGCCCAGATGGAACACGGTCCGGTGCGTATTCATATATTGACCCCGAGGGTCAAACAATAAGTGTCAGGTACACTGCTGGAAAAGATGGATTTAAAATTCTAGAAGGCGCTCACGTCCCTAAAGCACCAACTCCTGTCGCAGTCCATCAACCTGCTCCGCCTCAAGCGTATTATCCTGCTCCAAAACAAAGAGTTGAAGAAGATGACGGTCAATATCATGAAGAAAACGAAAGACCTTCACTTTATACTCCACACGAAAGGCCTGCATATCAAGAAAGACAAACGTATCCAGCTTACAAACAATCTGCCCCTGCTCCAAGATACAGAGTTCAAGAGGAAGCGTCTTATAATAATGAAAGACAACAACAAGAAGAGGATGAAGAATACAAGGGACCACATACTTTTGGAAGTGGTTATGCTTTCCAATTTGGAGGCTGATCATTAAGTAATATGACTGACTGATAATCTAACTGCAAAATATTCATATTGCAATATTTTTATATACTAGTCCAAAAGTGTAATTAATTTTGTTATGTATTTTAGAAAGTCTAAAATAATTTTTACATGATAGTTTACTAAATTAATAAAATGATAAATAAAGGAAACATTATCATTAAAAATAAATGTAAATTCCTAAACAGATTGATATTTCTTTTATAAAAAAATACAGTATTTTTGCAAATCAAGCCAAACAGATAGAGTAGACAAATGGATTAGAAATATATTGTTAGTTTACACATTTGGAATCATAAATATTTTATCTATTTCAGATCTTTTAAGTTATAAATTAAAAAATAAAACGAGAAAAGTTCTCAATTTGACATATTTTTATTTATTATTTTGATCTTTTATTATTCCTTATTGTATCATTAACCATTTCCCATTAATAAACAGGATATCAATTAAGTTCTTGGATGGCTTATTGACAAGAGCTAGATAAATATGTGAGGGGGAAAGCAAAAAGGGACCTCATCGCGGCAAACTAAAAATTTCAGTACAAACAGTTTCATCGAATGAGGTCAAAAATATCGATTTTCGACTGTTTGCGGTTTAATATGCTTCATTTGGTTCTTTACCAGTTGTAATCGATTACAAAACTGTTGTAAACGGATAAAACACTAAAAAAAAAATAATTAACATAGCTTGGGAAAAGAGACCTCTTCGCGCTTTTGGGAAAATAACATGGGCCGCGAACAGGTCCCTTTTCTCAAACACATCAGATAGCAAGGCAATACTTTAAAAACTACACTCTGGTGAATTCTAGCAGCGACGAAGTGAACTATTACGAGTTTATTGTAAAATGAGAACGTTTTCTGGTTATAAAAATCCCTGTCCTGACTTCAGTTGCAGGTTTAAACCTTTTCTTTGCAGGTTTTAAAACCACCTACTCTTAGTAGTTGTACTAACACACTTAAACTATGCATTTAAAGCTAAGATTTTTGTAAAATTAACTATTGATAACTATTATTAATTATTACATTAATTAATTTTTGATAAGTTAATGTACTGTCAAACAATAACCGTATTTTTATGAAACCCAAAACATCGATGAAGCTGGCAGCAGTAACTCTGACGACCCTCAACCTGTCCCAGGACCTTCGACGAAGCGTCGAAAACGTTCCACTTAAATAATGAAGATGGATGTTCATGAGAGACTTTCTTATATCATTTTTTAGAGAACGCTTTAAGCTAATTTGTTTACAAATTTCATTTCTTAAATGTTATAAATAAAGTTTTTGTGTTACTTTGAATATTTCAATTGCGTTTTTCTCAAAATGCCCATTTTCACTGTATAAAATTAAAAAATCCGTAACTTAAACAAAAAAAATCATAGAGATATGATTTTTGCACTAAATTGTTTGTTATTCAAAGCTTAATTCAATATTATCAAAAACTAAAAACCGGAAATTGCCGCGATGAGGTTCCTTTTTACTTTCCGCCTCACATATATGAAACTGTACATTGTCACTGCTGTTAGGGAATTACTTTTACATGTAATTAGCGACCACCTACCAAAAATTTAATGTCTGCTTATGTCGAGTTAAATATTTTAAAATTACTTTTTTCTGAGACTTCAAAAAGGTTTATCCACTTAGAATGCATGGTCGTTTTACCTGGTGTTTTTTAAATACTAATGTAGATGTAATAGCAGTGGTGTTGTACAAGTACCTAAAAACAAATAGGTACTATTTTTTCGTAAAAAACTAGAATATTTTAGGGAACATTTGATACAAAAATAAGGTTTTGGTAATACATGAAGCACTTTTTATTCCTCTAAAACATTAACCCACTACCAGTTCTGATTGAATCAACCTATTGAAATCTACTTTGTTCTCAGAAAAATCAAACGCTATTAAAATGATGTACAAAATTTTCTTGCTGCATAGAAGGACTCATAGCAGTGGCTTGCTGACAGAAACCTTTTGTGAAGATTATTTACTTGTCGGGATTTTTCATTTCTCACTAATTTATATTGCTTTAGGTTAGTATACTGGCTTGATGCAGTATGAATTACATTAGCGGATATGTAATATGACTGCAATTCTTTACCTTTACGCTAATTTATTCCATACTGCATCAGTGTTGTTCGAAACTAAACAAATTTGATAATGCTGATGAATTATTGAATGTTATACTTTGTAAAGTTAACATTGCAAGAGAAAGTATGACAAGTGGAATGGCAGTGTGGTTGGTACCTTCCTGATCAGATTTGAATCTTGTACAGTTAGGAGGGCAGAAGTAAAGCAAATGGTGGTTGGCTCACTTCCAAGCTAACAGGATACGACTACAGTAGTTACTCAGCTTGAGATGTTTTACAAACTTTTAATACAATATTAAAATTTTTTTAAACTAATGAGCAGATTTATGTATAAATAAACGGTACCAGAAACTGGCACATACTTTCTCACAAACATAATATTTAAATTATTAAACAGATTCACAGTGACTTCATTATTGTAGGAGGGGTAAAAGAGTTGATATTAAAGTAGGAGATTAATTAATAAATACTATTATTATTAGCTAGAGAAAAAACTATTCAATCGATTTCGAACAAATTTGCATCAAACATGTCAATTAGGCCTGTATAGATGCACGAAAAAAGGTTTTGAAAAATTTAGAAAAACAACCCCCTTTGTGGCCAAAAAAACCCCAAAAATCAGTTATTATTATTAGCTAAACGAGAATTTTTAGAAAGATGCGGTTTTTTGCATATGGTAGGGTACATTAAAGGCAACAAATAAGCCAAATTTTATCAAAATCGTTAGAGCAGTTTTTTTTATAAAAAAATAATAACGGATTTTTTGGTGTTTTTTTGCCAAAAAAGGGCTTGTTTTTCACAATTTTTCAAACCCGTTTTTCATGCATCTATACAGGCTTACTTGACATGTCTGTTGCAAATTTGTTTGAAATCGATCGAATAGCGTTCGTTCTAGCTTTGTATACATACAGACATAGACAGACATTTTGTAAAAAACACTTTTTTGGACGCAGGGGGTCCCAAAACGGATATTTCCACAAAAATCTTAACATCGATTTTTTTTGCGATCACTATACTTTCTCTATACTATATTATAGTATAGTGAGAAAGTAAAAACAATAAATAATCTATACAAATGCTTTTATAACCCTTTTAATGAAGCAAACATTAAATTGCTAAAATTGTAATCCACAAAAATGTTGTTTACATGTCTGAATTTCTAAAATGTATAAAATAATTGTACCTAAATCTCATTTTCAACCATAGGCGAGTTGTACCAACCCAGACCATTTTGATACAACTCGTATTTGATCCAGGATCAACCACTTTGATCGACTGATTTTGTAGCAAATAAAATATTTCGTTTTCAAGTACAGAGACATTTAGTTTTTGGTAACAATAAAATCTATGTTTTGTGTAGAACCTGTTAAAAATTTACTGTGATTAAATATTTTCTTAATTTATTGGTACAAAATGCATAATTAGACGCAGATCATCTAGGACTAAAGTTACGATACTGTTTATCAAATGCAGACATCAATATGCATACAAACATAAATAGGATACAACAAACAGATGATTTGACATTTTGAGAAAAAAATAATTTCTTGTCTAGCATGAACTGCAACTCCGACTAAAACTTGAAAGGTTGTGCCGAGGGACTGGTGACTATGCCAGCCAAATATACATGGTTCAAATCCAAGTAAAGACCATTGAGGTTTTTCTAGTTGGACAAAAAGTTTATTTCAGGCAATGATGATGTTGGTGTTTTTACTTTTAAAGAAATAATAAAACTTGATAGAATGTTTGTTGTAGGCTTAGTTGTTGCTATCTACATCAATAATCCACTAACATTGTTCTGCCAGACCTAGTTGAAGAGGTCAAGATTAAATTGCACTGACAAGAACAACTTTAAGTCGTTCTGTGATCACAGTTACCTTAATTGGTAGGCTTCAAGGTTGTTGTGATTAATAATTCTCTTTTTTGTAATTAAGATACAGTAATAGCAGATTACTGTAGTTTAAATGTGTTTCTGTAAGATTAAAATAATAATTTGACTGAGGAAAATACATTAAAGCTTTATTTATATTTTAGTTCGTAGTTCTTTTCAAAGATAAGCTACATATCCATTTTCATCAAAGTAAATTTAAACATGTGGAACAGTCACTCTTTTCAAACTAAATAGATTTTACAGGCCTAATTATCAACATAGTTACAACTGTTTTCCTTGAATATCAATAACACTTTCTAATTTTAATAAACATACAAAAGTTTAGATAGCAATATTTTAAGCAAAATTCCTAGGCATATTAGTTTTGCGTTTGAGTTTTAACCTGTTTAGTTGCTGAAATTTAACTCGCCTAGTAAAATTATTGCTTCGGAAAAATGGCTTTAAATAAAAATGTAAACTATATGATTTTTTCTTAAAAATACAACTAAAGCGTTAAATAATTTTGTAAGTTAAATATAAATTGAAAATTCACCCCTCTTCTGACCATCCTGAGTAGACTGGCAAAAGTAGGGAAACCTGTTTGATGGGCGATTTCTCACCATTACTTCCTCAGTATAGCCATGAGAGAGCAAGATGTTCTATCTCAGTATAGCCATGAGAGAGCAAGATGTTCTATCTCAGTATAGCCATGAGAGAGCAAGATGTTCTATCTCGGTATAGCCATGAGAGAGAGAGCAAGATGTTCTATAGTTGCATAACATAATTGGATACTGGAACTGGTATTATAATATGTATTCAAGAAAATATTTTGATAATTAAATATTTTCTTTGCACAACAAATATTTCTTAAAATATGGTGTTAAGATTTTCTTACTTGAGTATCTAGAAAATTTTAGTCTCAAACAGTCTTACAAGAAAGAAGTTTTATAAAAATGTATAATACACATTTCTGATTAATGTAAAAAAAATTAAATACGTCTTGTAAGGGCTGGAAGACAATAATTGTTAAAGTTAGAATGTTTACCTCAGATTTAGAATGTTTGCCTTCTTTATTCAGATTTAACATCTACTACTGTTGAAGTTAAGGTTTGCTGTTTGGATCTTTTTATGTTCAACTATACTTTTGAAATTATAGTATAAAACCTTCAATTATTGGCATGCCTCAGAAAGATTTTTGTGTTAAAAAATGATCATTCAAAATAACATTCTTATCATACTCAGTTTTGTTCTGTAAAGGACAGTACCATGAGGGTGAGTGAAATATAAACCGAAGTTTTGCTCTTCAGATAGGGGTGTTAAAAGTTGTTAGATTATGAGTGGAGGAACCATCTTGATGGCTGTTTCTCTCTCCACCCGTTCCTCAGTAAAGATATTAGTGAGCAAAGGGTTCAATCACATTTTGTGCAGTGGATTAAAATTCAATTTTTAATTAAGAAAGGTAATAAACCATTGGTAATTTTCACATGGTTAAAGAAGTAGTTTGGAGACCCAAGTGATTTTAATGAAATAGCTTCAGAGGATATCGACCAAGAGAGTGCTCATGTGATCATCATCTTGGCTTCAGAAAAGTCAGTGTCCGGTACTGATTGGGAATATAAAAAAGATAAGGTTGCAAATCTATAAGAATCAATTCTGGCAGGTAGAGAAATAATTTTTGAGGCGTATGAGACGCATGTCTATCATATACACTCCCAAATCAAAAGTGCTGAAATGAAGATACTCCCCGTCTCAGCCGGAGTAGTTCTAATGGCCGTTTTGTGAATGGAGGGGAATTTTACACATTGATTTTTTTCACAATTGACGTAAGGTGCATGCTGAATCCTAATGCAGTTGTTAGAATCAATGTGAAAGCTACTTTCAGAAATAAGACGGGATTCCTCATCAGAGATGTGATCTTTTTCTATGATGCCAGGCATCTAAAAGGGGTTTTGAAAAGGGATAAACTGGAGGAAATGCATTAGGAAGCCCAGAGATTTGCCCAATGTGATTATTTTTTGTTTGCGGTACTGAAAGAAGAGCTGGAATGGAAACGATCTGAGAACAATCGCCAAGTCTAGGATCGCCTGTGCAATTGGGTGACAACTAAGCCTCAAAGTTTTTTTAAAAGAAGGGATCTACAAGCTTCCAAAAAGCTGGGGGAAATGTGTGGAGCTTGTAGGAAATCATATTGAGAAAAGATAAAGGGTTTGTTTGTATTTTTGCAATGTATAATTGAATTACCCTCATTTTAAGTATTTAATTTTAAAATAAAAAGGGCAAATCTATTCTTTGGGTGTAATATCCAAGTTAACACTGAGTTAAAAGTCAGCTTGTTGAAAATTTAAATAATAAAACATCAGAATATTCAAACATCAAATAAAGAGTTAAGCATCACGTATATATTCTAAAAATCCAGTAATTTCCAGTTAATTGTACTAAACTTAACAGTTGTCTTATAGTAAGACAAAAACCATGCTAGCCCGGTTTTTTAATTTCACACTTTTTCAAAAATTGTTATCGGGGGGGGGGGGGGGGTTGTAGATGGATTGGTCCTGAACTGGTTAAAACCATTTCCAGCTTGATTCAGTGCTGTTAATATTTTCTTGGGAAGAATCCTTCATTTGATTTTTTATTATATTAAATGTTCTCCTATATATCTGCCTGCTTGTTGTTTTTTACAGGCCTACTTTCCATTTAAAAAATGTTTTCTAATATTTGAATGGCAATACAAAATAGAGGTGCAGTAATTGTCATTATTATATTTTTCAAATTACAGTATATAAATTTATTATGGTCAGTCCCATCAGTAAGTTTACCTTACCTTCCTGTTCTTGTCTTTTCCACTCCTCACAAGCATCTTTTAAAGTGCCATCACAATTTAATATACAGTAACTATACGTAGTAGGCAACTTTCAGTCTGATTTTACATGCTCTCAAAATTAGCAAATGTTCGTCGTTTTATTTTAAACGCTTTTTAAACTTTGCACACAGCGTCCATAAGTTTGTCTAGTTGTAGTAGCATTTCTTTTAGTTTGTATACTTGCACATCACTCAAGATACAGTACTGCTTATCTTGCAATAACAGCTGCTGAACTTGTTGATTTTCTAAAGAAACTTTTCATATTCAATTTGTACAGGTTAAATGATGACACATTACATGTTTTCTTTTTGATTGTTGTGATATAATTTATCAAAAACTGTGTTTGGAAAAATTTTAAACTCAAACACATTTTACACAAAAGTTATAGGAAATTTAGTTTCCAACAAAGAAGGTATTTTACAGAAATGGCGGCTGTATCCACTCACCGATTATCCCAAAAATGGTAAATTACACTCGGTAAATTGGTAAATTAAACTAAAACTTTTCCAACAGAAAAATAAAACCCTATTGTATAAAAAAAAAACACCAGGAACAAAAAAAGTCTTAAAATAACTTTTTAAACCCAAAATCATCATAAAACACAGTGTTCCATAAGAATTTTGAAAGTTGTCCGCCATATATGGAAAATAGCGATACATTTTTGAAATTAGAAATTCATATTTATAATGGCCACGAAAAAATAGGCGAAGTTCTCCATTTAAAGTTTGCTGTAGCCTACATCTTGTACTTTTGGAGATCCCAATGGTGGCCCAGTTAAAATGGACACCCTGTATAATTTTGAGTTGTTATTTCATTATTATATTTGTTTAAAATAAAATAATTTGTACTATTGATTTTTTAGTTTATATTTAATTTATAAACTCCTTAACCAGTTGCGGATCTAGGACTGACTCAAGCAGAGGGCTAAAGTTTGCTATAGGGCTCTCAAGAAGACATGGGATGGGGAAAGATTCATATTTAACACTTTTATCTCATACAAATTATAACTACAAAAATAAACAATTTTAGAAAGCTTTTAAATAATACTAGTATTTTAAATTATGAAAGTTAAGAAACAATCTTATTTAAGGAGTATTTACAAAAATAATTTGAGTTTAACAGGGGACTTTACTCGTGATACGGCCTACTTTTATCATATCACAAATAATAAAAGTATACTGCCGGGAAGCTGGTCAGCTGATTTTAATATTCACTAAATTAATTGGAACAGCTAATATCAAATCATCGCGTAATATTAATAGACACAATTCCCAATTTTTTTTCTTTGTATTTTATATAAAATTAATTATGGTGATTTAATATATTTATTTAACTATGGTAAAAATAAGAATGTAAAAGTTGAAATGTTAAATAATTGATGTTACCGACCTGGCTGTCGGTCAAAACGACCAGAGCCATTCAACGCTTGCATGCAAAAGTGTTTGTATACTTTTATTTTAAATACAGCATTGTTATTATTATTATTAGACACAATTTTATTACACTACTACCGATACATTTACATGAATAAACGTAGGCCTACTGATGTAGCCTACTTTTTTAAATAATAAGTTATAAGTTTATTTATTTTACTTAAAACTTGTAAATAGTATCAAAATGTAGTTTTTACTGTTACTCATGTTTGTTTCTTTGTTAAAATCGTTATTATATCTATCGTTGAAAGTTGTTTTAACGTTAATCGTGAACAGGTCCGCCAGCGTTACCAACATCAGACAGACAGAAATTGAGACAAGGCTTGTTTCGGATTGTTTGGTATTTGAAAAGTAAAAAAACAAAAAATCACACTACTCTCAACAGTCTACAGACAAAACTCAAAAGTCCCATATCTATACAGTTTTTACATGGTGATTTTGGTTAAAAAAATATAAACAATTCTCTGAGATTTTTCAATATGTTTAAAACAAAATACATTTTTGTTAAATAAATAATTAATGAGCAAATTCAAACCAATGTCTTTTGGAGAACTTTTTATCTGAGGCCAATTTATAAGCTAAATCAAAAGTGTTTGTTCAAATACCTACTTTTTTCCAAATGATTCATGATTTTGTGCTATGGCTCCCCTATATTTTCAAATTGCATAACAATTTACATTACAGTTAGGCCTACACTTCACAGGAAATAGAAGTACTTTAAAATTATTTGGTTTTTATTATTATGAAGTGCATATAAATTATTGTCTTCATACTTCATTTAGAAAAAAAATTATAAATAAACTTTTAGTTCGAGAGCCTATGAATAAACTTGCTTATAATTTTGATAATGGATGAGACCATATTAGCCCAGATAACAAATGTGAAGTATGTGAATTATTTTTCTCTATAGCATTAAACTTTACACTTGAACTTGACTTGAGAGAGTAAATTATTATCAACTTCTATAAAAGCGAGTATACGTCCGTACGTACATAACATACCTACGTACCTGAGTAACAATATAACAGCTGATTTCACCCATCGTCTGTAATACTTAAACAAAACCCAGCGTAGGTTATGCTTTGGGGTAATGTTTACAACTTCAATCATTATAATTATTTCTAGTGCAGTTGATGTTTTAAAATATGAGTTAATATAGAACTAATGTAAGCTACAATACGTTATAAGATTAGCTTTGAGGTTATAAACTGTATATAAATACAACCTTTTATCATCAATATATATTGGTTTATACAAATTTAAAGAAGAAATATCTAGTATTCGTTTAGCTTCGGAAATATTCGTACAACTTCGTATAACATTATACATATTCGATTATTAATAAAATTTGTTCACTATAATATTAATAACTTTTAAATCATTTGATCAATCAATATGAAATAAAAAGCAGTTAAAAGATCATAATCTTATCTTCCTTTAAATATATAATAACGTAAATAAATTAAAAATTTGAACAAATACAGTTTTACAATCTTTATGGTTGTACACATTTACAGAGTTAAAAATCCCCGTCAGCATAATTAGATAGGCCTAGATAAAGTCTGTTGTTTTTTAAACCGTATTTTTTTACATGATGAATTTCTGATGTATACAGATCTGATTAATCTGCCTGTGATTTTTCACGGGGGCTTACTAGTATAAGTAATAATTTGTACACAAAAACTATATTTCAAAAATAAGAATGAACAATAATTTTAAAACATTCAAATTAACGTTTTAATAATTGATTTATTTTGTTTTTTGCCTTACTGGTAGATGTTTTTTTTTTAATAATTGTAGATGATCACTGAGGATAATTATTATCGTTGAAAAATATTCGACTGATAAAATGTTCTTTTTAAGAGAAATTGTGTACAGATTATTACTTCTATTAGAAATTATTATAGTCAATATATAAAACCTGAAACTTGTTAAGGTAGTTTCATATATGGTTGTGCAAGTGCCATACAGATAAGCCAACATTTTGAGCACACCAAGGGGTAATATTCACAAATTTTCTAATATATACCAATGGGCTGGCTATAATTGTTGATTTTTGGGTTTTCATATTCATTGTATTATTTTCTTTTGGTACAGTGGTTATTAAAAATAAATGTTTAAGAAACATCACTACCATTTTTTGGACTTATATGCACCACTTCTGTTAGCATTATGCACCCAATCATTGGATTTGAAAAAGTAAAATTTGCATAGTGTGCCACCTTGTAACTTAACTTTTGTTATTTTCACTAATAAAACACTTGATAAGGGTTTGTAGTTTCATAAAACTATACTGGGTAACCGGGGGTAACTTTGAGATACTTTTTAAGGTTTTTTATTACTCCTGTCAGCATATATTAAGCTAGGTTACTGAGACTATGCTATATGAAGGTAAACTTCTTCTTTCAAAGCATGGGCATTATTTTACTCTACAACCGTACAAATCCTTCAGCTTTGTCCCAATCTTACCTCAAGAATTGGGATAACTTTGGGACAGTACTGTTTTAGCTTAGAAACACTAAGGAAAATCAATCAGTACCAATGTTACACAGAAGTATTTTAATAGAGAATTAAGACACGAGTTTTATAGTTATTTGTGTCTTAAGGGAGGAACGTAACACTTTGTCACCTCGAAAGAAAATGTAAATTTTTTTGACAGTGACTAAGATACTTTTCTCTCGTAAGACACACATCATTTTCCTCCAGCTACAGTTTTAGTAAATAATCTGTATTTTACTCTGGAAGAAACTTCATTAAACCTTCGTACTGTCAAAAGTGTCAACTTGAGACTTCTCAACACGCTGCCATATTAAAATGAGTATTCTTTGACAACTCAACTTATATTGAATATTTCACCCACTATAAATCATCTAATCACAATAAAACAAAACAAAATTGGAAAGAAAATGATTTAAAATTTAATTTTTGTATTTACAAATTTGTTCTAAAACATATATTTACATATGTAATCATCGTTGTTAAATTGTAGTTGTCTAAATCAATTGATTCCGAGCAAGAAAGCACAAAGAAATGACACAAATACATCACTTCTCTAAGGCTCAATATAGTTTGAATGAATTGTTTTGAAACAACAAGATTTGACCCAAAACTGCCTTAAAATCAGCCGAAACTCTGAATAGTTTATAAAATATATTTTTCTGTAAACCCTTGCAATTGGACAGTTTTCAACCAATGAGAAAGCACATTTTGCATTCGATATATCTATTACAATTCGATATTGTTATGGTATAGTATTATTGATATTGATTTAAAAGAGAAAACTACAGCCTTTTTTTAAGTAAACCACATTTTCTGTTAGGATTTTATTCCTACAGTCCTGGAAAATACAGACATTTGTAGATATCAATATCCCGGTCTGGCTGTGTGTTGTTCCCATAGTCTAGACACACAGGATATGTATAGGCTGGGCCCGTGAGATGTTTTGTCAATTTGATCTAATTTCGTAAAACTAAGTGAAATAAGTTTATAAAATAAGAATTTTTCAACTAAAGAGTTCATTCTATGGTTTATTCTCTACACTTTGTTATAATACTGTATTTTATTTTTGGGCAAAGCATATATTCCTAAATTACTATTCAAACTAGGCCTAGTTTTGTTAGCAGTCTTGTAGAAGGAACATAAAAACTGCTGTTTTCAAAAAAAAAAGAAATTTGAAATTGATATATATTTTTATACACTTCTATTTAGAACTAAATTACAAAACTTTTGTAAGTTTAAAAAAAAAATACTCACGTCGTCACTATGAATCAGCGTCACTTGTCTGTTTACTTCTGTTGAGGCATTTTATATTGCACGTCTTTTGGCGCATATTTAAGGTTAATTTTCTCCAAGAAGCATTCTACGAATTTCTTTAAAATGTTATATAATACACACAGTATATGTTTACCGAGTTTGTTTAATATTGAGCAATTATTTTGTTAACGGAAAGTCTTTTTAAAAAAACGCTTGTTGTTCTACATGAGTTTGTTTAATGGATATTCAAACTTCATTTTCTGATAAGCAGTCAAAATATAATTTAAAATTTGTTTACAATACATTGACTTATCTTAATTTTAGGTTTATACCTAAACTTTAACTATGCTTGTCCCACGGTTGTTATAGTAAAATTCAACTCAGAGTGAGGCGGAAGTTCAAGCCTCCCGAGGGGGAGACTTATTAGCACGGTCGACTGGTTTCCGCTCCACTCCTACCTGAATTTTAGTTTTTTATAGTAGCGTTATGCAAACTTTTTTTATAACAAGAAAATAT
>JAGFPH010000511.1:186561-202321 GCA_018207615.1 Philaenus spumarius
GTGTAAATAAAGTGTTTGTTGTAAACTAAAGGACTATGTAGCTATTTTTTTTTACAATTTTTCATAATTCGTTACCATTTTGTATTTTTAATAAACCTTTGAAGTATTTACATTTACTTAAAGCTTATTATTTTGCCTTTAAAATGATATATAATATGTTATACTTTTAAATAAGGTAAGTAACAGATATTTTTTTAAACAATACTACCAAAACCCCCAGGTAGCTACGCACGACAATGTGTTAAGGGTCCAGGGTTCAAAGTGTTAAGATAAGTATTACCACTGAAGCACTGATGCATTGTTATTGATCTGTTCCTTATTGTGGTAACTTGTTGTTTGAACCCGAGATAAAGGGGTTGAAATCCTACCCCTAACAAGCAACAAGCCCTGCCTTAACGTTATCTCATGCTCGAAGCTTCTCGCACTTTAGTCTAGTATTTATAGTTGGTTTGTAATCAAAGTTGCTTTATTTATTTATATAGAAAACATTTCTCAAGAAATAGATAAAAAACTTGGCACATTGTATTGTACGTACAAAATAGTTCTCTGCCGAGACAAACCTTTATTGCATCCTGAAGAATGTTTTGAGGATTACTTCCCTAAACAAAACTAAACAAATTTTTCCAATTGCTAACTTGAAAAATAACTTTGGAAATAGTTATACAGATTTTCGAAACCGTATTTACAGTTTTTGTGTGCCTGTACGTACTCCATAAATATTCCATTCATTGTAAAAATTAAGCTATTGGTTCAAATGTGCTTTTGTTATTTAATAAATATTCTTTATCTTGTAAAACAATATACAATTTTAGATTTTATGTAGTAATTAAGTTTTAAAATCCAACAATTTAGGTGTGACTTATAAAGCGTTGAGATTAACAAATGTTGTAAAACAGAAGTTCTTCAAAATAAGAAATTTGTCTCTGGTTTGAATATGAAAACCGTTAGTTTATCTCTCGTGCTAATAGGGAAAAATTCCGAGAAGGAGTGAAAAGCCATTATTAGTGTTTAAAGATAAAAAAAAAACTCAAATTATTGTAATTTTTTGTCAGGTAGAAATTTACACATAAGGTATCAATACAAAATAATTCCAAGTTAAAAAAGTTTACTTTAGTAAAATATTAAAAACTGATTCTAATGTTCACATTTTGTATTATTTTTATCAAAGATTTTGAAGCTTTTTTACATTTTTTAGTGATAATTAATTCTAGAAATTTGCCATCACAATTTTTAATCTTATTAAAGAGAGTTTTATTAGTGTTCTCAATTTTGAGTTATTTTTGCTAAAGTTTTAGCCAAGTTAAATACCTTGTGTTTATAGGAAGGTGAATCTGAAATTGATGGGGATAAGGAAAAAGAGAAGGAAGCAAAAGATCTCGAGAAAGCCGCAAGAGTTGAAGCTAGTTTACGCGAGAGAGAGAAAGAAGTACAGAGAACCTTAGCAGTACATTTGAGAGACAGAGATAATGAAAGAGAACAACATAAGCATGACGAAGCAGTGCAACATTTCAACGCTTTACTTGCTGATTTGGTGAGTTTTTAAATATATTGATTTCTGTCTGAGTGCATGAAATAAGTAGTTAATATAATACTAGTTATGTATAAATAGTTAAGTTATTAAACGTATAATAATCTTTTATACATGTAGGCGTTCATTTTTAAATGAGGATAACAAATTTCTTTTATTTGAATTTCACGATAGACCTAAAAGTTATATTACAAATTAAAGTAAAAGTGATTATCTTTAGCTGCCCAAACTCATAAGACATAGCATGCAGTGCAGATTAGAACGAGCTTTGCACAAATTTTAATTGATACAGTAAATAGTGGCAAAATAAGAAAAAGGAAAGAAAGGTGCTGGAGTAAAAATTGGCAGCTGCTAAAGTGATGATTCTCCAATTTGAAATTCTTATATGTTTTAATAACGTTGTTAAAAAATATACTGACATAAGCGGTTGCGTATCACTAATTTTAGACTACACAATCGCAAGCAAATACTAAACAAGTTGAAAGTAAATGGTAAACTTAGCGATTCGCATAGATAGTTCCTCCAGTGCATGCCGTGCGATATTTTTTAGCCCCTCCAGAATGTTTTGGTACCAATGATTACATGCTGGGCCACGTACATTGAACACCACACACAAAAGGGATTTCCACATGCCGAGCATTGCACAGTTCACTGTGCACATACGTGTCGTGACAGATTGAAGGAAGAGTACAAACTCACAGCAAATTCAACTGTACTTATAATGTGTCCTTATGGTGAAGTAATAGACATATTTTTTTATGTTGTTAATGTTGCACTTGTCACTGAGTGTTTTTCTGTTAAGAAAATGTATTTTCTATAGTGTATGTTATTAAGTAGAAGTTAAAAATTGTTGATTGACAAAAGATGAAATAAAATAAATTACAAATTTAAAAAAATCCTCAAACAACTAAACAGTTTTCTTGAATCATAGCTAAGAACACTCTCGATCATGTCATCTTAAAAAAAAAACTAAATAAAAATTGATTCATCTGTTTGGGAGCTACGATGCCATAGACAGGTACACAGACACATACGTTAAACTTATAACACCCCTCTGTTTGCATCGGCGGTTAAAAATAGACTTTCATCAGAAAATCAAGGAGGAGAGATTAATAGTAACTATAATATTAAAACCACACCAGTATGGTTAACAAACCAAATATTCAACTTTTACTAAGGAAGAGAAAATTCAACATTTTTACAGCCTTATTTTGAGAAAATGAATAAATCTATAACTAAAATTATCTTGTATCTGTAACATCACATAAAACCGTGATACTTTTTACTCTTACTGTTTAGGCTAAGTTTGAAACAATTTATTATTTTTATGTTATCTTTCACAAAACAAATTTTTGTTCTTTGTACTACCCATTTAATTGTAATCTGTAGTTTGTATCAACTTTCTTCCAACCTTTAAACTGTAATCAGACTCTCTCGTTGCCATTTGTTCGCCTTATAATTTTAGTTCTTATTTCTTTTTTTCTTTAGTTTTTCTATAGCATATTTTTTTATAGAAGGTTTGTATATATTCCATTAAATTATTAACAGTGTTTTATGCACGAGATAGTAGCTAAGAAAATTAAGTCTAAAATTGGATATTTAGATTTTGTTGTTTATCAAGGAACTGAAACTAAGATCAAGTTTGACAAATTACATTTTAATTTTATCACTAACAGATTGTAATATTTTGATACAATTGAAGAGTAGATATGGTAGTAATTCAAAGGTAGAGTCCTGGCTGAGATTTAAAAGAACAATGAAATATGAGATTCAAAGATAAAGCCTAGAAAGTAAATATAACCTCAAAATTCGTATTTTCGATAAGAATTCATAAATGAAAATTTAAGTATTTCGGGATTTTAAAATAATAATTAAATAACAATAAACGCACATATTATAACCACTTAAAGCTAAATTAAACTAAACTTACCTTTTCTTTTTTTAAACAAATAAATAAAACAACCAAATTTTATTCACAAGCCTAAAGTTAAGCGGTAGGAACAATTTCATTGTTCTTACGATGTAAATTCAATCATGTTTTGTGTAAATAATATTAAGAATTGATTTAAAAGCGTTGTGTATAATTTAAATAATAATCAGTATTAAAAAATTAAGAGAAGCTTATAAAATAACAAACAACGAAGTGCTGACTGTAATGGTAAAGTAAATTGCGGCTACGGAATACGGAGGGATCGATTATTAATTGACAAATACAAAGCGGCGAATCGATATGTTTGCAATGACGTCGGCGAAAGTACTTTGTGTATATAAGATATTAAAATGGACATTTTCAAGTTTAAAATAAACAGTTATAAGTAATTTGAAGTTGGATATATTAAAAAACAATTTAAAATACGTAAAATCTACAGTTTAACACAACAGTGAAACATATTTTGGAAAATAATGTGCAAGTGACCCAAGAAGTATGCCTGTTGTGAATAGGATATTCAACACGATTATAGTAATGGCCGTGAGGTATTGTAGAGCGCCATATCTGAACTTTTTGTGGCGTCTCTTTTTTTTGTGGCTTGCAGTAGTATAAGCAATACCTCCCAGAGTAATGTTATTTTTAAATGGTACAACCAATGAACAGTTGTAAAATTATTAAAAGACAGTCACCAACATTAAGGTAATATGCAGCCAATTCTGCTATCTATACCCAGGGTTATAAATAGTTTTGAATCAGTAAAAGTGAATAGACTTGTATATAAATTCAAATTAAACCAATTGGACATAGTTTTTCTGAACATTTGAACTTTGGAACATAATAGAAATTAATTTTAAATTATTCCGTTTAGTAATACAGTTTTAAGTATAGCTATTTAAAGGATTACCTATTTAACAGCCAGGGATTCTTTAACCCGAGAGAAAGAGATTTGTCTAAATAATTTATATGTCAGTATTAATTTTATGTTAAATACATCCAGAGGAGATAATATAAAATTGTAAAGATAATTCCATTTTAAGTTAATTCTCATAAGAGAAATGTTGCACCAAAATAAGTAACTAAAACACATTGATTAAACATAGAGTTTTGTTAAACAAAAAGGAGTTAGTTATTTATGGTTTTAACATTATAAAATTAGCTTACATGTGGTATCTTTTGTTTTTTGACAAGGAGGAGAAATTAATTACATTTAAAATTTTTAAATAGTATTATAAATTTGGCGCCCAACGTGGGGCAATTTAATTTGAAAAGAAGGGATAGGCGTTATATAAAAAAATAAATATAATAAGTAATAAAAATATTATAAGATGTACTCCTCATATTATATAATATAGAATCAATTAGTATAGTAGTAATCTTTGTACAGGATTTTTTGTGTGTTGGTTTATAAGCAGAAATTGTATAATTATATTTACAAGCTATAGGTAAAAATAGAATAAATCAAGATAAGAAAAACATTCCAATAAAAATGCAATCAGTGGTGATGTAAGTTGAGATTTTAAACAGAAACTGGTAGTTGGAAGAGTAATTAATGTTCTAAGGCTTTCTGTTTAACAAAATTCATTATCCAGACAGAAAAATTGTTATTTGAAAGTATTCACTGCTGAGAGGTTACAGCCTCCAATCCAATTTATACTGTACATCACCTTCTACAGATATGGTAAATTATGTAATGTAAACAGCAGTTGCCACTGAGTGTCAGCCTATATAGCTGGAAACCTATGGTATATTCAGTCTAAAAAATCTTTGAAATTGTATTACATGTAGGGATGGGTCGATTCTCGATACCGATTCTCGATACCACCGATACTTTAGCTTTGGTATCGGTATCGAGAATCGATAGCCGAAACTCGATACCGATTACCAATACCAAGAGATACTCAGTTGTCAGAACTGCCCGTTCTCGTATAGACTCCGTGAATGTATTCTCCGGTATTTGCAATCGCATTCTCTGTATTTTAACTCAATTCAGCATTTAACAATAAATATCAGTAGGGAAAATGTAAAACATTATTAATTTTATGTAAGTGGACATTTTCCCCAGTAAAATGTTTTAGGCAATTGTTTCCTTTCATAAGTAAACGCTTATTGTTTTATTTTTATTCATGCGTAGGCTGTTATTTGTACACAAGAAGTATAGAGTAGGCTCAAGGTCAAACACTTATGGATTCGTTTGTTATCGTGTCTATAGAATTAGGGTGTCTATTGTGAAGAAAAATAACATATTTTATAGATCGGTAACAAAAGTATTTAAACTTTAAAGTAATAATTTTATTTGTTTGAAGTCGGGTAAAACTTGTTGGGACTTACGTTACCCGTGATTTATGATTTTTATGGAAGTCGGACGGAATTCCTGTTTTACTTTTTATTTAGAGATGGGTCGGTTCCATTTTTTTTTTGGTTCCTGGTTCTAGAGTCAAATCGGTTCTATTTATTATTCAAGGAATTTAACAAGAATTTAAGAGTAAAGTATAAGATTTAATTTGAATACTGAAATGATTAAGTATGTTGTGTACAGATAATTAAATACAAGTATTCAGCTAAGTTAAATTACAGACAAAAGTCCATCACTTTCAACGTCTATTATAAAATATTGCCGCCACACTTCGATGTCATTGCTGAAAAGACTAGCCTAGCCTACTCCGGTTAAGTTTCCACATATCCTCAACTAACTAAACTTAATCAAATTAATATGTTAATTCAGTATAGTGTCGATTATCCGAAAGCGGAAATGTACTGTAAATAAATAAGTACATTACAGTACTGCACGTCGTGCACGTAATTCCGAATTTAAAGGTTTTTACTCGCAAAATCAGCCGAGTTGTAGTTTTCAGGGAGTTTGGGCGCTCAACGGAACAGCGGCGACTGTTGAGTCAGCTGAGCACTTGGACGCCCTTTGTAAGTGAGTAGGCCTGCACAATTTAATTACCCGAACAAATCGACGAAATATTTTAATTTAATAAAAAAAATGAATAAAACACTGCACTAAAACTGAATAGGCTACTGTAAGTATTTACACACAGCGTTATTAACTTGATATTACAATACTTTGTTCTAACAAGTTGTTCAGACTTCGGCGGGACTAAACGGACGCCGTCGAATCAAATTTTCGATGATTGAAGTTCCGATTATTTCTGAACTTATCCGAATTGAACGTTCAGAAACAAAACATATGATATTCCGAGTAACGCAATCATAGTCATTCGTAAAAAATATTATTCCGAATAATTAAAAACTTGTTTTATTTTAAATTGCAACGCATTCTGATATTTCGTTACTGAAACTCTCACGTGTTTTTCATTGGACTAGGTTAATTGTATTTTCTTATGCGGACATTAGATTGTTTTTGGGAGTAGGTTTTTGCGCGGACATACGCTGTTGTATATTAAATTGCGTTTGAATGCCGCGTTTTATAAAATTAGAGCTAATAATATTCGGACGTCGTATTCTTTTGCGGACATTCGTCATTTTATTTTTAATAACATTTCACCAGTAGTAAGTAGTTCATAAAATTGGTACTAATTATATTCGGGCATCGATTTTTTGCGGGCATTTACTGTGGTACATACTTAAATAATTTTTAACGCCGGCGTTTTTTAAAATTAGCGCTAATAATATTCGGACGTCGTATTCTTTGCAGACATTCGTCATTTTATTTTTTTTTTCGCTGTTTTTTTTTTTTTTTAGGTATTGGTATCGGGAATCGAGAATTGATTTTTCAAAGTATCGGTATCGGTATCGAGAATCGAAAAATCTGGTATCGACACATCCCTAATTACATGTGAATAAATTTATCAGATACTAGAAGGCTGAGCACTTCATTCGCCAACCCCCTTGTTGTCTCATATCAAAATGCAAATACATTATGATTTTTATTGTTATAAGGGTCCTTATTACTTGTTCACCCCTTAGCAGCATGTAACAAAATGCAAATATGGTTTAGTTTTCTATATATCTTGTTAGAAAGAAATGTAAAAGTTTGAGCTCTCTAGTTTTAAGGAAAGTATAACAATTAATATTTATTGTTTTAGGGCTTGTTTCAACCCTCAAATCAAAATTAATTCTAGCCTATGTTACTCAGGGGTAGTGTAACTTTTTATTTAAAAAATAATTGTTTTAAATTTTTCAGTAGTTTCAGAGATTTCCTTCTGCATACACACAAACAAATTTTACCACTTTATAATATTATTGTAGATAAGTATGAAATTATAGGTTGTTATTGCAGTACTGTATTATGCATGCTTGTACTTTGGTCTATAAACAAACTAAAATAAGCCTGTACCATGTATGTACAGTACGTACATGTGTTCAGTACATGTATGTGTAGTAACCTACACTATTTTAGGAGACTACTAAATTACAAGAATAAATAATATGTAAGATTAATAAGCATGTTTGACATTGCACACTTTGTTTATGAACTCAATATTTTAATATTTTTTCAACTTCAAAAAAATTATACAGTAACTGTGTACAATATTTTTACTGCTTTTGCAAACGCGAAATTTGTAGTGTGAAATTTGAGAAATGTACGTATACTAGAAATCAAACAAAGGATACAGAAAAACTGAAGGCAAAATGCAAAACTTTAGGCAGCCTTTAGAGTACAAATTCTTGGAAGGCCAATTGACTGATTCGACTGACTAGTTGAAGGCAGACGAAATTCTTGGAAGCTCAAGCTGTACTGTTTGTTTAGAAGACAGCACCTGATCCTGACAACAGAATATAACCAGAATCCAAGCCGATCTACACATTAAATTTCCAAAGCTTTCTTTTTTAGCCCACTGACTTTAGTTCCAATGGGGATATTATTAAAAGTTGCTAAGCTATTTTCCTTTTAACTTTGTTATTAGGAAGTCTAAATTTCGTTAAATGGAAGCAATTATGCATACGTTATTTCTTGAATGTCAAGATGTTAAACAAATTTTTATTTTAATAATTTTGTTAATAATTGGAAGTTTGGCTGAATTATTAATAAAAAAAAAAAAAACCAATCATTTTAACATCTGTTTTTATGTGATGCATGTTTATCTACAAGACTGTTGTAGTTAGTGAGAACATTCCATCTTTTAACATTTGAGTTAAAATTACTAGACAGATAGTTGAGCTATGTTTGTAATCAATAATAATAATTTTTGAAATATGAATGTACATTTAGTAGTTATAATAATAATAATAAGTAGTTGAAAGGTAGTTTTCATTCCATTTCTGTAAAAGAACCTGTAGCTACAACTAAATTCTGAAAACTGTATTATTTTCTTACTTAGGTTCGCAACTCTGAACTGGTCTGGAGGGAAGCTAAAAGACAACTCCGAAAGGATCATCGATGGGAATTGGCTGAATTATTGGATAGAGAAGAGAAAGAAAAGTTGTTTAATGAACACATTGAACAACTTTCGAGGAAGAAAAAAGAAAAATTTAGGTATGATTGATTAATAAATTTAGATATGTGCTTGTAAATTATGGTTTAGTCTTAAAGATAAGTTCAGAGGCTTATAAATCAAAAAGTATTTTCTAATGCCGGGAGTTTGAACAGATTTTACTTTAAAGATACCAATATCTTTTTACTGAGTTACTATTTTTTCACTTGATGGCTATTTAATACTAATCAAAAATGTTAGATTAAAGGAAAGGAATGATAATTATCTTTCCTCTAGTTTTCTCCTTACTGAACAAATGATTATAACTAGATCATTGCCAGGATATTTAGGCATTAATAACACGTAAAATAAGCAGGCAAAAAAGGCAGAAGGAATCACAAAAAAGGCATTGTAAATAAAAAAAAGGCATAATATAGTTTAGCAACTAATAAACAAATAATTCAGATAACTTAAATTTTACTGGTTACACATTACCACAAGGTATTTCTTTAAATTGTCTTTTGTTAGACTTTGTCTTCTGTCAGAAAGAACTGGCAGCACACACGCACAGTTGAGTTATTGGTGGGAGTAGGCCAAACAAACAAAGCTTGACTCTGTCCCTACCATACAGCAGGCTTACATGCCTACTGCATAGTTTCAACCGATACGACTACAAGGACAACAACAGAAGGAACCTTTTTTCCTAAAAATTTCAAACAGTTCATTCTCTCTCTCCCTCCCTTTTCCGTGGTTACTATAGTTGTGGACAGCAAACTCTGAACCAGGAAAAGGCTAGCGTCTAACGGATGTGAAGCGATTCAGGTTCATTCATAATTCGTAAGAAATATACATCTGACAGAGAATTTGTTTTCATAGAACAAGTTTCCAATTTGTTCCCGTTCCACTCTGGACACGTTTTACTGTACAAACATTATTAAATGTTCTTGCAAAAGGCAAAAATAGGCTTTTATAATTCAAATAGGCTGAAAGAGCTTAAAAAGGTTAAATAAGGCAAATAGGCAAAATTAAAGCATTTTGCCAAACATCCGGGCTCTAATCATAACTATCTAAGTTGTTTGCCTCCCCTCACTGAATAATTAGTTCTAGTCGGGATAATCATTTCTAATCAGAATAAGACTTATGTTTGAAAAAAATAAATGTTCCTATTGTTATAGTGACTAGAAACAAATACATTTCAAAATTGTCCTGATAACTATTGATGAATAACTACACTTTCTATTTTGATTTCTTAACTATATATGTTATTTTTAATGTCTCACTGTTGCAGAGAATTATTAAATGAAACTTCTGAAGTAACATTGTCTAGTTCATGGAAAGAAGTTAGAAAACTTATAAAAGATGATCCAAGATACAGCAAATTCTCATCAAGCGAAAAGGTATTTATTTTGTGTGTAATTACATAGTTAAATATATTGTATAGTTGTTTTTACTTTAGTTGGTGGTTAATGTATAAATATTCCTTCATTACAAAAAAAAGTGCACAGTTTTATTCCTGCTGAATTAGATTCTCACTTTCAGCTGACTTTAGACCCCCGCTTTAAAAGATTTTTAGTTTTTTTGTTTATAATTTCTATAGCTGTCACAAAATTGTTAACTATTGTGTATCAAACTTACTTGTAATATGGACACAAGTAAGGACAGTTACTAAATGAAGTTTTTGGTCCAAATTTTAGTTTTATCAAAAAAAGCAATCATATTTTAAGTGATTCATTTTGTTTAGATGATTGTTTTTTTTAAATATGAAACATATTTTAAAGAAAATTATTCCAAGTTTTATTAAGGATAGTTTTCATTTTCAAATTGGAAGTTATTATAATATTATTTATGTTTTGTTTCTTTTATAGAAATGTGAACGTGAATTTAAAGATTATATTAAGGACAAAATGGTAGCAGCCAAGGCAGATATACAAGAGCTTTTGCAGGTAATAGGATTTATATAATAAACTAGGGGCTCTGCCCCTGGACGCTTCTCGTCCCAACCCCGCCTCGGCCGACGGTCTCAGATGGCTCCTTCGTTTCGCTTGCAGTTGGAAAACCTGCTAAAGGCTCTCGCTCTAATCTTTGGCTCGTTTGTACCTGGGTGATCAACAGCATAAATCAGCTGTTTTATTTGGCACCTGACTCAAACTCATTAAACATTATCTCCTTAAGATTAACATGGGAAATTTGAAGGCTTGTGGGCCAGAGCTCCTTCTCGGGTGATTAGCGGTTAAACGGCTTGATCGGATCTGATAGTTTGAAATTTAATATTCTACAACTTTTGTATTTAAAATTTTTTGCTATCTTTTACTGTTTTATTAAAAATGCGCTCAAAATAGAAAAATTAAAAAAAGGAAAAAATCTTTCCCGCCCAAAAGGTGCTTCCAAAATAAAAAAAAATGTAAACTTCTGGCAATTTTTCTAAAAGTTTCTCATCGAGAGCTTTAATTCAAGTATGAGGTCGGATTACGGAAAGTGCCTCATAGTTAATGCTAGTGAATGAATCAGTGAACCTTCCTTCTTGTCTTTTATATAAGTAGAAAGACATTGGGGCGAGCCTCCCTTCTCGGATGAATAGTGGCTAAATGGATGATTGGATCTTGAATCTGACGGAAAATCATTAGTTTGAAATTTATTTTTCTACAACTTTTGTATTTAACATTGTTTGCTATCTTTTACTGCTTTCAAGATGGAAAAATGAAGAAATAGAAAAAAAATTTCCCACCCAAAAGTTGCTTCCAAAATTAAAAAATGTTAACTTCTGGCAATTTTGTCTAACAGTTTCTCGTCGAGAGCTTTAATTCAAGTATGAGGTCGGATTACGGGAAGTGCCTCATAGTTTATGTCAGTGAACCTTCCTAGCTTTAAATAAGTAGAAAGACGTTGGGCGGAGCCTCTCTTCTCGCATGAATAGTGGCTAAATGGATGATTGGATCTTGAATCTGGCGGAAAATCGTTAGTTTGAAATTTAATTAATCTTTTACTGTTTTCTTACAAAACGCGATCAAAGTGGAAAAATGAAGAAATCGAAAAAATCTTTCCCGCCCAAAAGGTAAAATTAACAAATGGCAATTTGTTCTAACAGTTTCTCGTCGAGAGCTTTAATTCAAGTATGAGGTCGAGGGGGGTACGATTACGGGAAGTCCCTCATAGTTAATGTCAGTGAATGAATCGGTGAACCTTCCTAGCTTTATATAAGTAGAAAGACATTGGGCGGAGCCTCCCTTCTCGGATGAATAGTGGCTAAATGGATGATTGGATCTTGAATCTGACGGAAAATCGTGAGTTTGAAATTTAATTTTCTACAACTTTTGTACTTAACATTTTTTGCTATCTCCTACCGTTTTCTTACAAAACGGGCTCAAAGTGAAAAAATGAAAAATCTTTCTCGCACAAAAGGTGCTTCCAAAACTAAAAAATGTTAACTTTTGGCAATTTTTTCTGAATGTTTCTTGTTGAGAGCTTTAATTCAAGTATAAGGTTGAGAGGGGTCCGATTACATTAAGTGTCTCATAGTTCATGTCAGTGAATCAGCGAACCCGTTTAGCTTTATATAAGTAGACTACATTTTATTCTATTTAAAATGTCCATTTTAATATGTATCTTTTTTTTATTAATTAGGAGACAAAATTGATTACTCATAAATCCTTATCAATGGTGCAAGAAAATGAAGCTGCTATGAAAGAAATAGAAGAAATATTAAAGAAAGATCGGAGATATTTAGTTTTAGATCATATACCAGATGAAAGGACAGAGCTTGTGATGAGTTATTTAGAAGATTTAGAAAAAAGGGGACCACCGCCACCTCCAACAGCATCAGAACCATCACGGCGATCCAAATAAAATGGTTAGTTGTGTATACATAGTTTATGTTAAGTTCCCTTCTGACAAGAAGGATTTTCACCATCTAATGTTATAAATAACACTAGGTTCAAGTATTTTTTGTTTCGGATCTTCTTATCTCCCAACTAACTTCTGACTTAGATTTTGTTTACTAATTTTGTACATCGTTTGTGAAATTATTAGTTATTAGATGAAGAGAGCCATACATGTTCTGGCTGGCCTGTGAGTTATACCTGAACAGTTCACTGTATGATCAGTGGTCAGTTGGACTTTCAGTTAATCCCAGACCCGCAGGCAGTGAACTCTTCAGACAGTTCAGGTAGATGAACATGTTCAGTCATATCTTACAGACCAACCAGATCTCATCTACCTTCCGCCATAACTGTTACACTAATTATTATTATTATTATCTCTAACTGGAACTCCACTATTATACTGTGCAGTTAGAATATTGTGTGTTCTATATGTTACTAGGATTATTTCTTCATGTTTACGTAATATTATAATTACGATTGATTTATTACAATTATTTATATGATTCTCATTTTTAAATTCAATGGTGTTGCTATCTCTAGAAATATTGTAGTGGTCGATGTGAAACATAAGCCAGAATGTGTTGGATCCAAAAAATTAATTTTGTACAAAATGTCAGTTAGGCGATATTGTTTGCCAAGCGACGATAACTAAAAACAATTTAAAAACTTTCAGATATTGTATAACCAAAGTTTTTCACATACAGGATTTGAAAATATTCTTTCCTTGTTTCATATAGTCAACAACAGCAAATTGCTTAATAGTAATTAATAGTTTTTTCTTTCAGCTACATTTTAAATTAGTGTTTTAGTTTTTAAAAAGATCCGTTTTACAGAGGTTAGTTCAATAACAATAAAAATTTTCAAAACATAGACTACATCAGCTGTTTACTTTGCGTACAGTGTGCAAAGTTACTTTACCGCACTCCAGCTGTTTAGCCGTGCAGAGAAGTAAAACAAAGAAGTATAATTACTTGACGCTGAACACATGTAGTTTAGTTTGTGAACTGCTGTTAGTGTGCAAAAATGCACATTATTTTAAACAGCTGTAGGAAAATAATTTTACTATCTTTATATATATAATTCTTCTGTACGTTTCTATGTCACTGAACTTTTGTATGTCACTGAACTTCTCCTAAACGACTGGACCAATTTTGATGAAATTTTGTGTGTGTGTTTGAGTGGGTCCCTGGAGGGTTAGATTCACAATTGGAAGGGGTTGTAATGGGGTTGCCACCCTTATACAATAAATATAAATTAAATTATCTTACTACAAATTATAAAGCTAAAATTATGTAATAGTATTTTTAAGGGATATACAAAACTATTTGCAATTTGATTACTTAAGTCAAAGGGATGAAATGGACTAACTGCCCTTAAAATTAAATAATAACCCACTTACTTTTTCTATATTCTGAAAAACTACTAAAAAATTTCACAATTTACACATATTTATTAGTACTATAATTGTTAGAGAATATCG
This sequence comes from Philaenus spumarius, assembly GCA_018207615.1. NCBI lineage: Eukaryota > Metazoa > Arthropoda > Insecta > Hemiptera > Aphrophoridae > Philaenus > Philaenus spumarius. The sequence continues at coordinate 200,756 of JAGFPH010000511.1, forward strand.
CCACAATAAAAATAAATTTTACTAAATTCCTACAAACTATAAATCTAAAATAGTTAATATTATTCTTAATTGATATATAAAAAAACAAAAACATTTGCAATTTGATTACTTAAGTGAAAAGGATCAAATGGGATAACCACCCTTAAAATTAAATCAAGCAATAGCAAAGCATTGCCAGGGCCACTAGTATTAAATAAAAAGCTTTCAAATGAAACTCTGCCATGAAACAGTATCATTTAATATTTATCAAAAATATTTTTTGAGTTCTGATTATTGGAATGTACATTATGTTTTATAACTAAGCCTAGTTTCAATGTGATAACCTTTATCTGTTTCACAGAAAATCATTTGTGACAGACAAATAATTTATCCTATTATTCTTTTTATGATAAGGAACTCTCAAGAAAATCCTTTTACAGTAAAAGCTACCTAAAAAAACCTTGTTAATTTTGATCTACCTAGATATTTTTAATAAATATTATTCCCAACATAATCTTAAATCCAATATTTGTTGTGCGAAATAAAACATACTGTATTCATGTTTTACTTCTTTTTTTCAGATAAACTTGACGGAATAGCATTCAGAGATTGTAAGCAGTGTTCAATTTGAAATAATTTTGCATGCTTTTTGTTTTAATAATTTGGACATTGTAATTATTTTTACAGTGTCAATTATTTTTTAAGAAACGTATTTGGAATTGAACGTACGTTAAATATACCAATAATTGTGAAAATTATTTTAAGTTCGTGCAATTATTATAATGAATCATTTATAATATAATAATGTATCACGTTCAAGTTAAATTGAAATATTACCATTAGTCTGTGAAGAATCTATTCCATTAATGTTGAACAATATTCAAGCAGTATAAAGTATTAATGAAACCACTTGTTGATATGTGAAACTAAGGGCATGCATATTCATCTGTTCATTTAAAGTTGTATAAAATGTGCACTTAATTAGCGAATATATTTGAATTTATTTAAAACATTGTTTTGTAACATGAAATTAGTTTATAAGTAGTCATCTTTGTTAGTTATAAAATTATGCAAAGAATTTTGTATAGCTTACCTTTATTGTTTATTTGAATTGGTTTCTGACTTTAGTTTCTCACTGTAGACACTTTTTATGAAGTAGTTTCAATAAAATACCAAATATTTTAAAATGTATTGTTTATATATAAAATAGTTTGTTTGTTGTATGTATCCTTGTCCTTTTAATTTGCGTAGACGGCTTCAAAAAAGAAGATAATTTCAGCATGACCTTGGTACATAGTATTTGGAGAAACTACAGCAAACATACAGGGTCTGTATCTGAAATGGTGCATTTTAAGCCCAAGACCAGTGAGTTTTAGACTAAAAAATTTCAACCTAGTTTTATAATGTCAGGCTGGGTCAGAATTTTGACCAAGTAAATTTCATAAACATCTGATTATTATATTAACCAAAAGATGAATTCATAAATGTTATTTATGATATAGGAATCTATAGTAAAATTCACCTCAGAGTAAGGCGGAAGTTCAAGCCTACCGAGGGTCAGCACGGTCGACTGGTTTCCGCTCTACT
>JAGFPH010000511.1:212321-250454 GCA_018207615.1 Philaenus spumarius
AAATAGCTACATAGTCCTTTAGTTTACAACAAACACTTTATTTACACTTTACAAACACTTAAAAAAACACTTACGAACTATAAACTTTGCATCAATAAAAAACCACTAATAAATAAAAAAAACTTACAACACAATCAGAACTAATGGAAATACACATTGTCATCGAGATACATAGCTAAACTGACAAACGTCGATTCCAGAATGCACTCAGCTGATCAGACACCATCTGATATTTATATAATATTTTTGTTGGCCAGTGTTAGAAAAATTCCAAAGGTCAAATACATAAGAACTAAAACAACTAATAAACATGATGAGAATGCCTAAACCGAAATATATGCCGACTAAGCTGAGTTATAGAATAAAATAGAGTGACCCGAGGTATACTTGGGTTTCGGTAGCTGGCGCCGCGAACTTGGCCCGACCTATACTCGGGCTCTGGGTTCAAAGTGTAAACATTGATTTATTGCATGCCCTTGCAATTATACAAATACATACGATTTGATACATTAGCCTACTACACTTATACTAACATTTCCTTTACTAGGTATTGAGTTTACAAGACAGACTGGATGTACGATATCGGCAGTTAAAGTGAGTTACGTTTATGTTTCAACCCCAAAACTCTGAATTCAACGTGACTTTAACAATAGACCAAAATACTTTGTTTTGCTCACTCAGTGCGCTGTCTTCAATGCGGCCTGGTTCTTCCTTCACTTGAAATCCTTCCTGGACGTTCCAACGGTCCAAACTTTGATCTGTGTAGAGATCCCTCGGCCTCTCGTTCCACACAAAACTGGCCGAACTCGGCTCACTGGTCACCCGACCACCCTACACTCTGGCCCAGATTCTACATTCGGATTATCCTATACAACCTGTCTAGCTTCCTGTTGACATCTTAACAACCACTGCCTCTGTAGCAGTTGTCTTGTTCCGCGTTGCACGACCTATTACGCAACCGAGTTTACATTTCCGGATCCATGTTATACTTCGGTCTATCTTGCTGGTCAATACTTTTACATCAAATACACTAATCCTAATAATTAATATATCTAAAACTATCCAAAATATGTCTTCTACTAATATTCCCCATCTATTCGTAACAAGCTCAAGATTTTTTTAAGTAGCTAGAAGTGAAATTAGTCTCAAAATTTACACAAGATATCAAGAACAACAAAACTTGTACTAATTTGATACATAGTAACCTTTTATTTAATTCATTAGGTTTAATTTAAAAAATCCCTTCTCTTGTCCTTGAAGCACAGGTATATTTTGAAGTTCATATTTACTACCATTTATTTCAAAGTTATTTAACCTTTTGAGAAGCCTACTACGAGCATACGGGGACTTTTTCCGCTAAACCTCTTTAACAGACTATGTATGTTCAGGTACGTTTTGTATTTTTCGGTTCATAGTACTACATCCGTACATGTCCATTCCTTTCTAAATGAATGCTACTAACGCTATAGGATGGTTTTTTTAAAGAAGCTGAATTTAGCGCTAAATTAATATTAGTAATGTTATCTGTTATTTTTTTTAAGAAGCTGAATTTTCAAACGAAATTTAACAGGTCATTGTTTACAAAAATCCATGACATCAATAAATGCAGTTTAGTTCGGCGTCTATAGATAACTTAGTTTGTGACTTTTATGTTTTGATTCCGTTTACACATGTAACGACTAATTATCATCGTGTAATGCATGATAATAAAATTGAACTGTTCTTTACAAATGACGAATTGGTCATCGAAGAGGATCAGGAAAGTGACATTTTTTTGTGCAGAAGTAACGATCGGATATTAACGATGATATTGCTTTGCATGAACTTAGGTACTAGCTTATGAAACTTTAAAAAACAAATTGACCAACAGAGTATAAATGGAATAATGATCTTAATTTTCAACCAATACTGCAGCATTTTAGTGATAATAATTCTCTTTAAATGGATTATTTTTGCTATTTTTTTATAAGACATTGATGCAATTTATAGTAGATCATACAAATTTTTATTATTACGATTTATTATTATTTTTCTGCGATAAAAACTCACCCCTGTCCATCCCCTTCTTCACCCTATAGATAATTTTTCAGACGTATTTTTTTATCTGTGGCCCATATGCTTTTTTGTGTAAAAAAACATACGATTAGGTTTATATAGATGAATAAAAAACATGCACACAAGATAAATCAAAGTGAATAATAAATATAACATAATATTCATCGTGTACAAAAAGTCCCGCACTGGTTTAATATTTCGTATACAAAGAAAATTTGAAAGTAGATGTGATTGAGGAACCTACTCTATGTAAAAATACTATTTTATTAAGATTTAAAAAAATGTATCCGCCATTTGGAATGTAACTTTGTTTTTTTTAATGGGAAGGTGGTCATTGTGATACATCATTTCGATGTAGAATTTCAAGAAAAAACCATCGGTGAAATTTGCACATCCATATCTTTAACCGATTAAAAATGGCACATAGAGTAGGTTCCACAATCATATCTACCTTCAAATTTTCTTTGTATACGAAATATTAAACCAGTGCGGGACTTTTTGTACACCCTGTATATGGAAAATAAGTCAAATGAAAATGAAAATGGCCGGTTACCTGTTTGGCCGGTTGATCCGAGGTTCTAGTAAAAAATTTATTTTTGTTCAAAAATAACCTACATATTTCATAAATAAACAAGCAAATAAGACGTTATTGCAACCCATTTTATTGTATGTATATACATACATAAACAAACACCAACAAATTAAACATTTTAAACTTACATAAACTTTAAAAACTGAATATACATATATTGTATCATTGTTTTAAAAAATCAGTTATTTTTTTCAGTTCTTTGTTTCAAAGATTTTTTTAAAGCCAAGTCTCTCCATTTTCATACGTTCATCACGTCTAATGCCTTTGAATATTTTTGCTGCTTAACATATTACTCATAAAGGTGCATAGATAGTATATTCAATTTTGTAATACCGGTATTTAAAATGTTTAGACGACAGAACTAAAATAACATACTCGCATGCAAGTAATAAATTTAAAAAACAATTCTAAATATTTGAAACACATACCTCACTTTCCTGTTCTGGTTTGCTCTCTTTTTCCTTTTCTCCTCGTTCCTTTCTCTCCCTATCCTTACGTTCCCGGTCTTTTTCTTTGTCGCGTTTACGCTCGTCTTTAAGAATCTTGAGATATTCACGGAACCAGTCTTCTCGTGTTGTACTAGATTCCACTGCTTTGTACCTCGGATCGGAATCCACCTTTTTCTTGGCTTCGCTCCAGCGAGAGTGTCGGTCAATGTCCGACTGTTCCCGCAACAGAGCCACAAAATCTCTTTTTACCTGCAAAACAGAGTCACTAATTATATTTTATTCACACCACATTGATTTAGAATTGTCTCAACTTCTAGGATACTTATTATTATTTCAGTTAGTTCCCTTTTTACATCATTTCTATATAATCACTTTAAATAACGATAATGTAAAATAAAAGTTTAAGGAACTGAAATCTGAAATAATTATAAGTGTATGTCTAAAATTGAAGCTCATACACAAAAATATATTTTGGAGAAAGCTGCAAAACTCCTTCAAGTTCAAAAACATATCTGAAACAAGGTTACTCATTAACAACACCCTAAAAATTGCTGCCTTGATAACTTAAAACTAATCCAACAAACTTATTGTTGCAATATAATTTCCTAGTCAAATATTTTTGGTTGAATTAATTTTATATCTTTATTAAGTAATATGTAATGAAATATAAAATTAATAATAAAAATGTGAAGTCAAGAACAAATAAGTTTATATGAAAAGAAATGGAAATAAAAGAAATTCATCAAACAAAAACCATATTAAAACAAAACATATAGAGATTATCTAAAATGAATTTATGAAAGCATACAGATATGTAAAAGTATAATAAAATTGTACAACTGGAGATAAAAATTCTTTGTACTTCAAAAAAAATCAACAAGTAATTTATTACTCCTTTATTTTTTGGAGACTAAATTAATTACAATTTTAAACAATGGTCCGAAATATTAACTCACGGTGAAAATTAAAGGACCAACCAATAGAAAGTTAATATATATTTCCAACATTTGATTTTGTTGTAACTTCGTTCTATTGTCTTCATTATAAAAAATAGGTAATCTGAATTCAAAATCGTTTTAAATAAATATTTATTTTTATGCTTTAAAATTCAATTGTTAAACACTGAAAACATACAAAAAGACAGTATATGATTTAAACCAGGTAGAATACTAGAATGGTTAACACACTCTCAAAATATCAGTCTAGATTTGTGTTCACAAATATATTTAAAATATGTAGATTTCAAGCAAAAATATTACATCTAGCTATGTGTAAACCTTGCTGTACAAAAATTGTACAATGGTTTAAAAAATAATTTACAAAAATCTTAAATGAATAAAAGTATAACATTTTTTTTAAAGAAAACTTTTATTTTGATACACAATTGTAAAAAAATATGAGTATAGCCATAGTTGATCAGTCTGTAGAATAAATAATTCTTAGTAACAAACTTTGATTTCTATAATTAAAAATAGCAAAACAGTTTAATTTTGCAATTCAGAAGAACAAGAGATATAATATTAGATTCTGTTCCATTGAGTAATTTAAATAAAGGATGGTAATTGGTAATTCCCTGGTTTTCTTTTATAAAATATATAAGGTAACAAAACAACCAATATTTATTAAAAATAAAATAGGTAAGAAAAAATAATCGTTTTTATTCTTAAAATAAATAGTTTCTTCTAAAATTTAAAACTTTAAATTATGTTACCAATAAAGTATTTAACTCCGACTTATTATATTTTAAATGGAAATTCTGATTGAAGATGTGCTAAAATCAAATTAGAGAATGAAACAAGGTTTTTTTAGTGTGTTTGTATGTTCAATTTTCTTTTCTTCAAAAGTTCTGAAATTTGAATAAAGTCCTTACTTTTGCCTTTAAACTAGGAAATAGCAAAGGACTGAAAACCTAACCGCTCCAATCTGGCTACAACAGTTTTCAATGAGCTTCAACTTGTGTTTAAAGTACTTCGGAACTGATTAGAACTTAAGGAAGATTTTTAAGACAAAAGATTAAGGTTTTAATATAGGCCTAAACATATTTTTTATTTGATAACAAGAGTGCATACTCTTAATACATCGTATATTGCAGTATATTTTATATACATACACAAATGATGACATTGTCCCAATAAAAAATTATACAAAGATGAACCAAACAACTTTGAAAACACAATGGTACAACTATTAAAAATGTTACTCTTTATTAAATACATTTGTGGATGTAAATCCCCTTCAAATGAATGAAGTCTTGGACAAGAAAATGTTGTCATGTGCAAAGTTCTGAGATAAATTACTCAGTCAGATGACAGATAAAGTAGTAACAAAATGCAATTAAAAATCCTGGGCAAAAAAATATACTCAATTTTTAACTGCTATGCACAAAAAAAAAAGAAAAGAAAAGTGTACAATCTAACTAGAATAATTTTAAATAAATTAAGAAAAATTGTTATTACATCAAATATAAAAGCCATTATGATAGAATGTATTAATATATACAATAGATGTTAGCACATCTTCAATAACAAGACATTGTCATCTTTATTAACTTAACAAGATTCCCATCAACATTATTTCAGTTCATAATCTGATAAAATATTAGTCTTGTATTTAAATATAGTCTGAAAGGAAAAACATAATTGAAATATAATAAGGTTAGTAACAGTTGATATATTTGTAATTACGGAGTGTGATGTTTATACCCGTGACTACCGTCATGTTGCCTTCTTACGCCACAGAACCTTCTAGATACTAGTCTCGATCGGTCGCTGCTCTCACATAAATGCTCACAGTAAACAGCGGTTGACAGCGGACACCAACAAAAAAATCAAATAACTTACTGCCAAACCCATTATTGTTTACCCTTTTCCAATATTTAAAATCTCCAATACTATAATTACCAGAGGAAAAAATAAAATCCTCCACCTACTACTGCAGTTTATAATCAAAGCATCTCTTACCTCAAAATGCTTAATTTATAGAACATTTATACCAACAAAGTCAATGAAATCCTATAACAATTCAGTAATTCAAAAATATATTTCTAAATAATATTTCAGTTTAAAATACCATGAAAAGAACCATTTGCCACATAGTAATCTATTTTAAAGATTTGACCAACTTTAATTTGGTTTCAAAAATAGTTATGAGAGTCCCAGTCTGTGTTCTTATCAAAGTCAATTTGGAATTTAATAAATCACATACACATATTACAGAGTTATACTTTTTGAATTTACATCACTTTGTAAGTACATTACATCATCAAATTTGTGTTTTAATACTCAACATGATATAAATTTATGAAGGAACATTTTGAATGGTGGATATTTAAAGAATTGAATAGAAATGCAAGCGATGAAAAAAAATGCAATAACAATATTTGAGAAAGATATGAATTTATGTTTCAACAACATAGAATAAGAAGACAGATGTTGATGATGTTCGTTATTAACTAATCAATAGAAAAATACCTAATAATTATTTGCTAAGCAGTATAATCACATCTCATCTCAAGAAACAAAAATAACAGAACATTTGAAATAAAATTATACCACAACAGATTCAGAAACAGCATAATCTGAAAAAATATTAGTAATATATAATATTTACACAACTAATTTTCTATAAATAGTGCTCTGAAAACAATTATTATTATTTACGCCCATAGCAGCTCTCAAATCTAAAATAAAATGTATTAATATTCAAAATCCCAATCAAAACTGTAACACTCCTTTCGAGACCTGAAAATGATTATTTTAAATTAATTCTTCGTAGCGTGAAACTGGGCTAAAAACAAAAACTTTGGTAAAAACTAAAACAGAGTTCTTGTACCTAAACACAATTAACTGAGACATAATGTTGATGAGTTTAAACATTCAACTCTAGTACACTTTTGTAATACATTACAACTAAACATATCTATTTAAAATGTATAACAATACTGAGAAAGAAAAAAAAACATTATTTTGTATTTAATAGAAATATGAAATGGTTCTTGAACCACTATTTTTGCAATAAATTTTTTTAATACTATTTGCAAAACAACAATCATCTGTAAACAGATCATTATCTCAATTCACGCGGCACGCTTGAGCCGTAATTTTAACAATAGAAAATGTAATATTGTTTAAAACCTTGTTTGTTTTAAACTTAAAATGGACAAATTCAGAAATCACTAGCTTCACTAAATAACCATATAAAATTGATACATTTTACATTTCAAATAAAATTATTCAATATATTTTTAAATTATTAACAATTGGTAACCACACATTTTAATATTATTGCACATGAGGCAAATTTGATCAAATTAATTAATCAGATAAATTAGAAAATGTTTATTGATTTCTCGCAAATTCATTTTAATAATTTAATCTTGAACCTATTTCAAAACCAACCTAATATTACAAAAGTCATTGTTGTTGTCATTACTTTACCTGTATGTTCAAAATTAAATGTCTTAGTACAAAATTATTTAATAATTTGTGATTTTCCCGTGCATTTAATTTCAAGTCCAAACAATTTGATCGACTTCTACAGGGAATCGCAGGCCTGGAAAGAACCAAAGGTTGTGTAGTAGTGCAAGTGGAACGTAACACAAGACTATTACACCATGAAAATAAACCAGAAGAGTTACATAAAATACGTTGGTTATAAAAAAGCCTCCCACTGAGATATATTGTCTACGGTCATGCTGAAATAGTCCAAGCATATTCCATCTTTTGGGACCTTCTGAAATTGGTGCCCTGAATCTATAAAAATCGTCCTCCTTAGGACTCCTTAAAAATTGAGTTACATAATTAAGACCTAAAAATTGGGTCAAATAAATTAGGTTTATTTTTTTTTAATACAATGACCATAAAAATGACAATCATAAAATATTTTTGCTATTTAAGGCAATCAAAACAGGATGTATAATTCCCTCAAATTCAACTTGCATGTAGACAATGTATTAAATCCCTTAAAACATTATTTAAATGTATTTTGTAATAGAAAGTACAAGATTCATATCATACAGAATAACAATCACCTGTGTTAATGGTCTTTCAATAGTTTTAAACTAGTTTATAACAAACAAATACAGTTACACATTGTTCTTTCCAAATAATGTTTTTAATTTTATATAAGTAAAAAACATAAATACTTTTAATTAAACACAATTTGTTAAATTTCTGAAGAAACAAATAATAAATCAAGAAACACATCAAAGGAAATAAAAAATTGTAATCTTAAAGCCTCGATTCGCCTGACTTTAATTGGCTGAAATACAAATTATTTCCTATCAATTCTTGTATTGGTAATATAATTAACTGGATTTTACCCATTTTATAAATACAGCATACTCCCGGGTAACCAAGAACAAAAAATCAGGTAGCATATTATAAGAATGATTATAAAAATCAAATCCTACAAAGTAATGAGTAGCTTCCATCATTAACAACTCCTTAAAATCACTTGTAATTAACACATCTGTATTTCATGTAATTACCCAACCCTAAACTAAAATTTGAATTTGTCTTGAGCGTGTTTCCAGCATAGGAAGTGATGTGTGATAACGGTATTAAATGAGCAAAACTAAAATATAATTTTAACAAAGATTGCAGATTTAAATGAAAAAGATCTAGCAAAAATAAAATCGCTTTGCTGAAAAAGTAAGTAATGTTTGGAAATGTGCGGAGCACAATTTTACAATAAATACAATTTAATTTGTTTTTAAGTAATACCATTGTATTTGGATAACCTAATAGAACTCCGATCCAATGCAATATTTTGTTCCACTGGAAATTCGACTTTTTTGGCGCTATCTATTGGGGAAACGAAGGAAGCTGGTTGGAAACACCAATGCTTACAATGCTTTCTCCCTAGCGCTACCTCGCGGCGCGATCATGTACTATTTTCGCGAACACCTTTTTTCCGGCACACAACCCCCGTATGGATGCAAGATCTATTTATTATTCATGATCTATGGTAATACTAAAATAAATGTCATGTAATGTACTTTAGGTGAAGTGTATTGCAGTATTTTTTGCTACACGAAACTGTATATTTTCCAACCATCCTGGTTACCAGGAGTATACAGTATGTATAGTACTCAGTGCCTTTGTAATCAGAATATACCTAACCCCAGAAATATGTAGAAATAATACACCAGTACTTACCTTACTAAAGTAAAAAATAAATCATTTTAGTTAGTAGACCAAAATGCAATAATTTAGAATGCATGCATAGAAGATACATAATATTGTAATCATTGATGTTAAGAGTTATTTGACAATTTAAATTTTAGGAATTCCAAAATCTATCAGATTATCTTTTTAATAAAATCTATATTATATAAACCAAACTGTAATGACTCCTAAAACAACTTGTTAAATCCATCAAATTTCTTTTCGATTAGCCATTAAACACATTTACAATAAAAGAGTATTTCATTTATAATGAATATAGTATTTAATATAAAAATATAACAGAAAATAACATACTATGCCATAGTGGTTAACAAAATAAGCAGTTAACTTTCAACGGACTTCAATAAAATATAGTGGAACCTGTCTAACTCAAAGCTGAGGGGCCCCTAGAAAAATCTAATAATGATATCACAATTTTTTTTTAATATTAATTGAAATTGGCGATGAAAACAGCTGAAGAAAATTTGTTGTCAAAAACTAGTACTATATTTACAAATTGAAATTGTTTGAAAAGCATTGAAACAGTCAGTCTACTAAATTTTGTAGGTAAAGTATGTGGTAAACTTCTAAAACTTTTACAGATTTTGTCTTAACTTCTTTTATATTTTACAAATCACGGCTGCTTTTACAAAAAAAATTAACATTTTTACTGCACTTGATTTAGACATAATGAAGCAGAACATAATAGGGAAGCAGAGTGGCCTAGGTCAGAGGTGCTAGGCCAGACTGCTTCAGTTGAAACACCCAACACAGGTTGCGTAAGTTTGAACCTAGTTGCCGACTATCGATTTAACTGTGATAAACGCTGCTCCTCTCCGTCTTTTCATTAGTATAACTGGCATACTAATGAGGGGGGGAGGGCATACTAAGTAAAAACGATAGGGGGAAAAAATTGAATGAAATTGACGATTGTTTTTGGGACTGTAGTGAAGATTACAGTTCCCCACCACTAAAGTTAAAACAATGAAACTCACTAAGACACTTACTTTAATTAAAATAAAACAATGAAAAAACACTTAAATGGTTAATGGGAGTAGACGTACATGCATCATTACTGAAAGTAGACAATTGAATGACACAGTTCGCAAATAAAACAAACTTTTGCAGGTAGGTTAACGACTAAAACAAATTTGGACAGGCGACACACAGGCTCCCCTATTTGTAGGGGTTTTAGTGACTTTGTGCCAGTGTTAGATATACTGCCTTCTTTCCACTGTTTCTATTGTCCTAGTATTCCTAGAAAAATCTTTCATTAGTGGGTAATTTAGTCTTTCCAGAGCAAGATAGACTCATAAGTTTTTTTTGAACATTTATTTTTAATGCTTTAATATATAAAAACAATTATTTCTTATGGAAGGTTATAAACATATTTATACATTTAGTATGTATGATAGATTAAATATCAACATAGTTGTACAGTTTTTTAAATGAATGTGCACAGATTTATACAATGTTCAAAATGAAATTAATTTAGGCCTAGGATGACTCCTACCTGTATCTAAACTGTTCACGAAATACTAACATTTGATAATATATAATATCCAAAAAAAACCCTGCAATTGATCTAAACTAAATCACGTCCTGGTTTGCATAGTGTTTTAATAGTAATTTGTCCTATATTAGGCCTACCTAAAATTTATGTTAAATTATTTTGTTCACAATTGTACAGGCTGAGGAACATAGGGGTCTCCCCTTAAAGGTTATATAAAAATTAAAAAAGATCGAAAACAATTTTCAAACTCAGAATTTGAATTCAAAAAGCTTGAATTAGACAGGCTTCACTGTATTAGTAATACTTAGTCAAAGAAATTCATAAATTTTTCTTCTTTGTTTAAGGTCCTGAGACCCAAACACAAAAATGTTTTGTACTGATCTATTAATTATGCAAGTTAAAGGTCTTGTAATTTAATTAATACTTAATGTGATCTAACATTTATCAGTTTTAATTTTAGATTGCTATAAAATTTCATTTCCAATCAAATATTTGAAAAATATAAATCCGACCTGCCTTTATTGTGCATTCAATTTCAATTCCAACAACCCTATCAACTTGCATCCCAATCAACTATCAATTATTGTAGATACGTATCATTAAATACCACAGGCTGTGGAGAACCAAAATGTAGTAGCACACAAAACCTTACCTACCCTTTGATGCACGAATATTTAAATAATCCATACATTAAATATAACTTTCAATTTATAGATGTAAGAAAATATATTTAAAAACTGTTTAAAGTAATATTTGTTTTTAACTTTATGAAGGTAAGGACTTTTGTTCGAATTTCAATAGAAAATTTGTAAAAAACTAAAATAATAACATCACTTACTACAATACAAAGATACCAGGACGGTCCACGTTGAAACGGCTCCACTTGTCTTTTGGTCAAGCTGGTCATTAGGCCTACACTGGGCATGTGTAGTGATGTAAACATAATTCATATAGCCGACCTAATTATAATTAATTATTGTAGTGAAAACATTCAATTTTAAAACGTAGCAGTGAATCATTTATTTTGAAACTTTCTACAGGCTGATATTTAATTTGAACCTTAAATAAAGGACAAAACTTTATCCAACTTTTGATGATCCAACAGCAACTTTGATTAAATATTGATTTGCTTACAGCTAAGAGTTGGAATGATTATTTGTTAATGAGAATGTTTCACTAAAACTGATTGCTAGCTAAAGGAAACACATATTTTTTAAGATAATCTAATTAGAACCTAAGGGTGAATGAAAAAACTGTGAGTGTTAAATGTATGTGCAATGGATCAAATTTATTACTTCAATAATATTAATATTTACTTCTCAAATCTTAATTTACTTTACAACAACAATTTATTTTTTAGAATAAAAGTATTCTTAGAGATTAATGAACAAACGATTGTAATATTACAATAAGTAATGTCTTGAAACTGAAAAAAAAATCTAATTTGTATTTTTCTTCAAACGAATTAAGTTTTTGTACATATTATAAACCATGTAAGAACAATGCCACATGAATAGTAGTGTAGCTCAGAGTTATTTTCTGTTTACGATATAAAACATGTACATGCAATAAAAGTTGTATCTGATATATATTTTATACATAATTATTAGCCTCCTGAACTGAAATAGTTTTAAACTAGGTTACATACCTTAGGTACCATCAACAGTTCCGTATCATTTTCTTTTTTTTAATGATATATATTATTTATTATGAACAAGTTTAAACCAACAATATAGTAAAGTAAATAAATATAATAAAAGGTATTATTTAACATCTTCGAACATTAAACAGGGTAGTAGAGTTGGTGGGGGAACTTCCCCGCCACTGAAGATTACTGGCTAACTTACAGCAGCGGATAAATTCTCCCACCATCACCGACCCACTTCACTAGACTCCGAACGATTCCTCCCGTATTCAGGTCCAATTTTAACCAACTTCTAAGCATTTTTACGGAAACTGAAAAACACGTTTTGAAGCCCATGATGTCTACTTTCACAATCTGTTTGAAAAATTTGAATCGGCTGTAACAATTCATTTATATGTATTTTTCAGTTACTATGCAAAATCAATATATCCTACATTCCGTTAACTGTCAATTTACACAATTCAGAAGCTTAACTTTTAAACTGTTAAAATTATGAATTTAAAAAATTGATTTTCCATAGATTTTTCTCTGCTAAAAATTCAGCAATCAAGACTTTCAAAGTCTTATTTTAAAGGGTTTTCAATTTACTACAACTTTTCCATTAAAAGTTTATGGATTCCTGAAATTTACAAAATATAAGCGAAAAACCCCAAAAAGTCAAATTTGTTGCCGTTTTTGTTGTTTCAATAATTCCATAATAAAAAATCATTGTTTCCGAAGAAGGAATATTCAACTACAAACTATTCGTCAAGTCTTAACGCAATCGGTTTGCTGTTAAATTTTTTAGAATAAAAAAATCTCTATTGACTGGTCTATCAAGTTTTCAAGTTTCATATTAAATATTATTAATTAAAGTGGGGTTAATGTGTTATAATATTGAGTGACCAACTATTATTTACTTATTATTTAATTAATGACAATTTAACACACTATATATTATTGAAACAATGAAACATATAATTTGTTTTGTTATTTTAAAAGTCTATTATTGATTATTTGAGATTAATTTTGTTTTAAGTTACTACTTCGATATTATAAAAAACATTTAGAAATTTAGAGACTACAATAGAAATTTGATATGAAATTAATCAAATATCTGAGTTTTATAGGTAGTTTCTTGAAATTTATCAAACCCTGCACGTTCTTCATTTTCGAGTTTTTTACTATTTTCTAGAAAAATTTGTGCAATATTGTATTTCCTATCTTAATATATTTCAACTTAGGTTGTGATAAAACATAATTTCACATTTTGGCTGTGCTGAAAAATATTGTTTTCTAAAAGATGATAACTATACACTATGCCACCTCATTTGTTTAAATTTAGTTTTTTAATATCAAACATTTTTGTATACTATAACATTTTATAAATTTTTACTTTCTCACTATACTATAGTATAGAGAAAGTATGGTGATAGCATAAAAATTCGATGTGGAGATTTTTGTGGAAATATCCGTTTTAAGGACCTCCTGAGTCCAAAAAAGTGGTTTTTACAAAATGTGTATGTGTACAAAGGTAGAGAGAAAACTATTCGATCGATTTCAAACAAATTTGCACCAAACACGTCAAAATTAGGCCTGTATAGATGTACGAAAAAAGGTTTTAACAAATTTTGAAAAACAACTCCCTTTTTGGCCAAAAATCCCCCAAAAAATCAGTTATTATTTTTTTATAAAAAAACGGCTCTAACGATTTTGATAAAATTTGGTTTATTTGTAGCCCTTAATGTATTTATGGTATTTACCTTTTTTTGGTCTGTTTAAATAATCCTATTTGATTGTTATTAGCTACGGCCGTTTCGTCTTCACAGAGACATCATCAGGCTTTGCTCTTGTCATGAACACAAACTTCACATATTAAAAACACAAACACGTAAACACAATATACACTTAAAAAATTTCTTTATAAATATTATAATCACTGAATTTACTAAAACGGTTAAAATAAATATATTTGTATGGTCTGCATACATCCTACTAGTTTGGCTATCTTCAGTCGACTGAATTATTTATCTTGTTATTATCTAAATTGTGTTCAGCAGTTTTTCCGGCGCAGGTGGAAGTAAATTTTGGACTGGTTCTAATGAATTGTTGACCAACTTCCAACCCCAGTCTGTAGGGTCTAGCTGATAACCAAGCCACACTTGAACTTGGTAATATTATACCCGAAAAAGATGTTGATGAGCAGCAACTGAGGTTGGAGGAAGACAAAATAATTGTACTTGTTTTTTACTTTTAGTATTTTTAACGAAACATGCATATCTATACTTATCTAAGCAGGTAGTTTTTTTAGGAGCTCCGTACATAGAAAGAAGAAAGCGAATGCCGTTAGTGATAATTTCTTGTCGAGTTGAATTACTATTTTTAAAAACTTCAGCACATTGAACTAAATTTTGTTTTTCAAACATTTTGAAAACTGTTATTTTACCCCTTCTGTAAAATGCAGATGTTGTATCACAGCCAGTTATTGTGTGTAAAAATAGTACATGATTTTGACACTTTGCAAAAGTAGATAAACTTTTTGATGAATATATTTCCGATTGATGTTGAGCTTTTCCTGGTTTTAAGAAGAAAATAGTTTTTTCTGTTGGAGTTCGAGCAGTGAGTAATACGAGTAAGTCTACATCTTCACCAACAACAATAGTCGTATTTGTCAAAATGAATTGTTCTATTGCTGTTTCAATTATGAATACATCAGCATCATTATTAGCTTGTTTTACCAATATATTTTCAGCAGTAAATTTTTCTTTCAACATTGAAATGAACCGAGACTTGTTGTGAGTATTTGTAAGAAATTTTTGTTGAGTGGTTGGAACTGTAATATTTTCATAAAATAAAATATCAATTGATGTAGATGTTGCTAAAGTTCGACGACGTTGTTCTGCAGCTTTGGTATTTCTCGTGCAATCATTATAGCCATCAAATACGACAGTTTTTTCATTTTACCTGATATTTTTATAGTTATATCTTACGTATATTTTATATTATAAGTGTAAGTTACAATGACCGATAGAAAAATATTTTAACATATATTACAGCTATAGATATGTATATACGTGGCGTACTCATGCATATTATGACGATTACAACTTTTACAACTTTTTGAATCGTTATATCTCAAAAACGGTGGCTCGTAGGAAAAAATGTATTGATACATTTGTTGACTACAATAAAATTATGAAGTCACAGTGAATCTGTTTAATAATTTAAATATGTTTGAGAAAAAGTATATGCCAGTTTCTGATAGTACCGTTTATTACAGAAACCATCAATATTTTCTAAACACAAATTTAAAAAAAGTCTTACAAGAAACCCAAAATTCAAGGTGATAGGCCCACCAGTTCTAGGATTAATGAGCAAATATAAAAAAAGTAATTGAGATGAAAAATCATTTTAAAGAAAAGGAAACTTAAATTTGATACACATTTTCAAAAAGACAAATGTATTATAAATGCATTAATTGCGAATGGCCTTAGCTTTTTAAACATTTTTTAACTAATTTTATTTTTATATTGGCTTTATACATACTAAATAATTTACCCCTGTTGCATGCACGGACAAAAGTATACCAAAAGTTAGCTTCAATCGATAATAAGCATCACAATATTTAATTTAAAATATTAGTAATAGTCTTATTCTACAGTATGAGCAAAAAGTTACACAACGCTGAATTCATTTTAACTGGCTAATTGGAATGCCACTAATCAGTGGCTCGACAATGCATGTGTTATAGCTGTAGTAACCTCCTTATTCACAAAAATCTTCAATTATCCTGACTCTAATAACTGTTATGATGTAAGAAGGACTATTAAGTGTTTTATACAGTTTTAACACTTTTGCTATTTTGAAAGGTATGTTAAATCTAAAGTGCTCTAGGAGAAGACATTGCTTTAGTCTTTTACTCAATTTAATGAACCTAACAAGTTACCAAAATCTTGTATAAAAATATCTCACTCTTTGTATAAAACCGATAGTATGGATGGCAGGCCAACAATTTTGAATGTCTAACAGATCTGTGCATTCTACGCATTTCTGAAAGATATTTTGCCCATAAAAAGCATTCTCAAAAAATGGAAAGTCATATGTAAGTGTTCAAAAAGCAAAAAGAATAAATAAAATTAGGTTCACACCATTTTCATGTTTTGCAGGAACACGATCACAGGAAAAGACTTAATCTTTTTTACAGACATATTCGGATTTAGGTTAACATTTTCTTTACAAACGAGGCTTGGTTTCATTTAAACAGATATATAAACAGACACAACAACCAATATTTGACTGTAGAAAGCAAGTACAAAGTGTTCTATTTTTTTTTTTTAATACGGTTTGGTGTAACTTTTAGCTCACCTGATATTTATAGTCTAAACTAATAACATTACACTGCCTAGTCAACAGAAGGAAAATGAGTTGTTCACTCTCTTTACTAAACTTTGACTTGAGAGAGTATTCATTTGTAAGTTATCCCATTCTTAGCCAAATTAGTATGTTATAAACTATTTGCTACTTACCTACACTTACACCTGCTAAGTATTACGAATGTAAAATTAATTTTGTTTAAACAATGTTTTTCAAAAAAATTAATTTGATAAAAAGTAAAATGAAGGGAACATAGAGATGCAATTTTATCATCCAATTGCCAGCTTGTCTAACTACCACTGTCAGTTCGATTTCTTGCGTACTTACGTAACAATGGATTTCACCTGTACAAAATACCGTCTCACCTTGTGAAGAAGGTGTGTACTTACCAGCTGTGGATAATATTTTCTTCTTAAATATATTTTGTTTAGTGAACACAAATAAATTTACAATACAAATTGTTAGTTTAATTGCTCATGCAGCTACTCAAAAAATATTTAACCCTAAATACTACACAAATAATCCTTAGACAAAATATCATACAATATACATAAACAAAACCGATTTTGTTTACAAATAATTTGGTAGCACTGCAAAAATATTTTTTTAAATACTCAGGCAAATTATGTTAACACCTACAACTATAAAAATATTTAAAATATAGAAGGCATACCAAGTTGCATTCTTTTACACAGTTAACAGGATTGTCTGATTGTAGCACTAAAAATGTAAGACCAAAGTGTATAATTTTTTCTTATTTCATAAAAGTCTAACAGTCCTGAAATTTAAATAAATCCATGAATGTCTAATGACAATTATACTGGGTTGTATTCATTGCTATTTGCTGTTTACTCATGAGTTATCTTTGAGAAGACATTAATCTTTTGTTATTATCGCTTAAAGTTTTAAAAAATTGGTAATTTATTTCAACGTCTTACTGAATCTTTAAAATTTAAGTTTTAAAATTTGTAGATGAACATTTTGTGGCTAACAAAAATAAACCTGTTAATTCATGATATTTACCGATTTGAATATTTATTATACAGCTCCCAGCTGTGCTATAATTTATTTTTTGTAAAGTTGTCACTCTGGAAAAATGTGTTGCCTTTGTAAGGTCAATGAAAATATGGTATATTTTAAAGAAACTTTTATTTTGATACAAATATTTTTTTAATCATTTTCTATGCTAATTTCAAAACCAAATCAACGGATAATGATATTATTTATTTGATAATAACAATTATACTTGTATATATACTTTTTAAGTGTCAAATTTGTGTCCAGCCTTTTCCAGGTAAGCAAATAATGATGAAAGCATATTGTTATAATAATAATTCTAGATCCCAATTAGGATTAATTAATTTACTTTTAATAAATATTAGTCTTATTTTATCTATTAAATAGTAAATTAATAAAACTATTAAATAAAGTATTAACTAATAATCACCCCAACCCTTGTAACGGTTTAACATAATTCCACTTTATTAGTGATGTAGTTTGGTTTAAATTGCATTATTAAATGCAATTCACATTTACCAAAGAGTGAGTGATTTATTACCAATATGCTAGATTAGCAAATAATTGAAAGTTGTTTTAAAAAAGCAAAAAGGTAAAATATGTCACTTATTCTTAGTACTTGGATTGAAACAAGAATTCAGTAATGAAATACGCTAATTTAATACTGTCAAGTAAACAAAAATTAATTGCTATGGACCACCAATAGTTGAACAAGTTTTAAAATAGAAATAATTCTAGCAACAAACAATGCGCAAAAGTGAAATTCATTCAGCTTCATAAAATGTAAAAGAAATTGCAATATAACACATTTAAAAAACTCATGGATTAAATTCAATGTCTTCCCCTCAATTAGATTAAGAGTATCAAACATATCTTGATAATATAGTTTAAAATGTTAAAACTTTTGTTTTAAATCATGTCTTGTGAAATGAATACAGTAAAAAACGAATAATAACCTGATAATGTATATCTTTTAATTTTTTTATAAGAACAATACATCCTGAAAACTGACACAATAAAAAACACATGTAATCACTAATTTTTGGTTTAATTTTAAACAATGAAATTAGAAGGCTTACCACTTATGAGCGTATAAATTTAAGTACAAACTGTACAATGAGTGGAAAACTGATTACAAACTTTAATAGCTGAACAATGTCAATAAATAACAGACTACAAGTTAACAGATATCCGGACCAACCGAGATTGTTGTAACAAAAGTGATAGTCTAGTTAGAGTAATTCAACATGCTTGTACATACAACAGCGATGTCACTTACTGTCAGCAATTTTGTCTTTAATTATTTATTTGTACAACAAGTATTCAAAATCATTTATTTTTTTCATGTCAAATATTTTTTAATGAGTGTTATTATGACCCAATGATGGACAAATAAATGACCGAACCAAGTATTATATGTATAAATAATTAAAGATATCTTCCATTGCTGATAAGTGACATCAGAGTTAAAGATTGTTAGATAATTATCTGATGATTAATTTATAGAATTTATTTTGTAAGATCATTTCTTTTGTTTTTATGTTCCTATATGCAGCAACAACAATGAACATAGAAACTAGAAAATTAATTTGCATATGTGTAACATTTAGAATTGATTGTCCTTTATTTTATTCATTCATAACTACTTAAATCTTGTAATATTCTAAATGTTTAATCCGCATTTGGTCGCAACGTTAGATTTTTTAACAATTTAGTTATTTTATTGTAAAGATGTGATTATATGTCATTTTGGATTGAGCAATTGGCATCACCTCAATCGTTTATTTCCTTGTATTTCTGAGTAAACGAACCTGATACATGACGGCTGGTGATAAACGCATAAAATTCTTGACTTTTAGTTAAAATCTAACAGACAACTAATTTTGACTATATTCTTTAATGTATATTATTTTTGCACTTATTATTTGAGTCTGAAATAGTTTTCAATTGTAATATGTTACTTTTTACTATGCTTTCAACACTTAAAATTCAGAAATTGGTTAGAATTTCAAACCTGAAAAAATCTATGTCTATATTACATTATGTAGACATACAATTTTAATAAAACAAATAAAAGAAAGTAAATCAAAACAAACATGTTATATGTTACAAAAAATCTAACGTAGGACCAATTATGAACAAGATTAATTGCGGATTATATCAGTTCTGTTTTCAGCTAGAAAAGATTGTTAAAATAGTTTTCCACACTCAAATATATAAAATATTCTTAATCAAACAACATTTATTGTTTTCTAACAAATTAAATATGAAAAGTAAATTGACACCTAGCAATAATGTTGCAATTAGTTATTGCCTGTTATTTATATATTCATACCGGCAATAAATTTTATATTTTTTAAATGAACTTACATTTTTTCAAAGAGATGTTGTTTAACATTAATTTAATAATACTGGGTTCCAAGCATCATACACCATTAACATCCCATAAAGTACATATTGAAATTTGATTAAATGTAATAATATGTTAACGGTGAAAAATAAAACCAATGATACATTTAGTGTTGGTTCATTAAAAAGAACTCAATCAGTTTTATCATGATCATCAGTATATAAGTACATTAACAGAGGTATTATATATTTTTGTTAATGTCCAAAGAATTTCGCATTGTATGCAGAAGAAAAGAATTTCGATTTTAAATGATGAGGAACAATTTACAGTTAACTAAAGATGCTATTATTTTTTAAATAATAAAATTGAAGAAAACAGTAATCACAAAACTAAGCAAATCTTTTTACGTTGCTTCCATACTTCACAATAGTATACATGTGCAAGGTAAACTAGGATAAAAAAGCCACTGTAATGCTCTATCACAATAAAATTACTTATAAACCCATTGAAAGTCTTTGTTTAACAAATCACTCCTTTGTTGCAATAAATTATGTTATCTTGTGAGGAAAAATATATTTCCTGGAAATAATTACGAATGGTATAAATTTGTATACTTCCATAACGCAACATTTTTCCTTACTGAATAAAACTTTTAGGTTAGTAAGGATTGGAAGAACATATGGTGAAGAATTTAGAAAATTGAAGAAAAAAAGTAGAGCCTACTTAGAGCAGTTTCTAATACGTTTGAACAAAAAATCATATTTAAACATAATATATCCTAAATGCCTGTAAAAATATTAGTTTTAACATAAAAACAAGTGCTATTTAAATAAACGTGTGAAATCTGTAATATATAAATTTATTGAAGTTGCAAAAACATTTCTAACACTTTAAACTTTTAATACAAAATTAAATTAAATTTGAAATCATGTTTTCATTCATATATCTTTTAACAATATAATCAATATAAAACAGCCCTTACCTAAATGTTCCTAAAACAGAAATTAATCATCTCAAACCTCCTGTAAATGATTATTGTCAAAAATTTGTAGATACTTCTCTACAAGATACACACACAAATAAATGTTTGAAATATCCTGAAAATGTTGATCTGATTTGTGAAGAGAGTTGAGATATATTTATATAAAATTTAACAGAGCATAAAATCATGTATAAATAAAGTACATTGTAATATATAACTGAATTAGTTTATAATGTTAGCATATAAATTCTAAGTATTACTAAAATATGATCATTTATTGTAATAAATTATAGTTTAAAAAAGATGCTTTAAGGCTCGGCTCCCTACATTCAAAACTGCAAAGTTGGGTACCAATTTCAATGTTAAATAGCCAAAACATACTTTCACTATTAAGCATATTTTTGTGTTGCTTTTGTCAAAAAACGAAAGCTGTATTTTTTTTCTTAAAGTAAATTAGATTGTGGGTGTTGATTGCTAAGGTTTTTTGCAATATCTCTTTTTGCAACTGAGTAAAAAATTAATGAAGTTTACTATTTTCTACTATTTATATCATACGTTTATGAAAACAATAAAACGGTTTTTGAAAATGTATTTAGCAATAAACATCCGCATATAACAGTACTTCAAAATGAAATCAAATTTTTTAATTTATTCCACGAATTAAAAATAGAATAAAACACAATCCTATGCTATTTTACAATAAAATTAATTATTTTGTTAATTATTAAATTCTTATTTTAAACTTATTACAAATTATTTAATTATAACGAATTACTGGACTTCTATCGCTGTAGAACAAACTCTTCATACTTAAAAATTATTATGAACTCCTGAGAGCGACAGATAGGGTGAGCAAACGGATTACATAGATATTCTATTGGGGTCTCTTAACAAAGGTTTAAAGCAGGGTTTATACGCACGCGGTAATAAGGAACTGATATTCAGAGAGGTCTGTCTTTTGATTAACGATCGAAAAAGGTGTGTCAGTAGCGATAAGACAGACAATCGAGATCCATATGATAAATTATAGATAATTCTGTGTAATAAAAGCTACGCTATCACTGAACCATATAAAGAATTAGTTATTTATTATAGCACAACCCAACCTCATAAACACAGAGGATAGATAAGGTTATCGTTTTTCCTTCCTCCTTATTTGAACCCTAACAAATGGTGCATCGGCCGTGAATGCAATTTCTTCATGATTTCTGTAATTTTACATTTCAAAAACAGATACTGTCACCACTTTAAAGTGAGCGTGGTTTAATCAAAAGATACAAATGTGGTATCCCATTGTAATTTCAATATAAGCTAATACAACTCTCTTTCACAATTCAAACAACATTTTCATAAATATAAAAACTACTTCTAGATGTTTACAGTGACAATTACTAACCTGTTCTCTTCGCATCGCCTTCTCGTCTTTTTCTCGTTTGCGCACCTCTAACAAATATTCATTGAAGAGGCTTTCACGCTCTCGCATCTTCTCGATGTTTTTGAAACGATCGTCTTTACCATATTTCTGAGCAAAATCACCAAATGATGACCTGTAACAAATTGTTATAAAAGAATGAAATAATCCTTCTTGCTTAAAAAATTTTCTTACGAGTATTATTTTTCAAATAACAACTATTATTAATATTAATATAATTCCACTAACAATAAAGTAACAGCAATAATATATACAAAAAGTTCATTTATAAGTTGTTCTGTGGATTAAGTTTACAATAGTAAATTAAAATATTATGTAGAATGTACCAAGAAAACTTGATAGTAAGAATAATTAAATTTAAAAAAGGCTAAAGAGAATAACATTCAACGTGAGAAAAAATAGACTCTAATAAGTTTTCTACTATTAAATACAAAAAAATTGTTCCAAAGATGTTAACAAAATGAATTTTTGAACAATATAATATTCAAAATATTAAGACCAAAACAAATAATACATCATCAGATAGGAAATCAGGCGTATACAACTAAGCTGCGACAATTAATTGTGAAAGTGTTTACTTTCATCAGGCAGCCCAATTAAAAGAATATTTGGTGAACAGTATAACTTGCGTAGTATGAAGACAAATTTTGTCCTACACCTAATAAGCAACAGCCATACATATATAAATTTCAACACAAATAAATAATATTCTTTCATAACTGCAAAAAAAACTAATAAATGTAAAATAAAAGGCAACCCAAGCAGCAGTTACCCAGTGTATATTGCAAACTATACCCAATATACCAAAAGTTCAATCTCTGTAATACAGTAGAACTCCAATTATCCGGATCGCCAATTATCCGGCTCAGATTTGAATAAGAACATAGTCAAACGGATGCGAGACTTGGCGGCGCGGAATCGATTTAAGGTAGCAAAATAGCTGACTCTGCCTGTATGTTAAAAAAAATAATGTATTTTACAGTGATTTAGTATTGTTTGTAAATATTACGTAATGTAAACATTGTCATTGATATTGTTTTTTCATAATAAATACCGTAAATGTTCTCTATTGTGTTTTGTTTACGTTTTTCTCCTAAAAACTACCTTTTTTCGAGAAAACCCCAATTATCCGGATTATTGATTATCCGGATTGGGTCTGGTCCCAATTAATTCGGATAATTGGAGTTCTACTGTACGTACATTGATACAATTTCGAATTAAAAGTAACTTAGTGTGTAAATGACGAACAGAATAAATACCTGAAAGTGGGATACGGTCAAGGTTCAGGTTGTGACAAAATGACACAAAATAAGTTATACAACGGATTCAATATTTACCCTGAATTTTTGAAAACCTCTAAAAATTGTAAAAGGCCTACGTTTTAAATTTCTTTAAAACATTATGTGTTTGCTGATAGTGTTATAAATATATAAACACCTGCCTAGTCTTACGGATTGTACGTTAATCATTACAGTTTTCTAAATGAAATTACAGTTATGGAAATTTAAAAGAAATTATGGTTACCTTGAAAGAATAATATGTTGACAGTAATTAAATTACTTAACGAAAGGTATAGTCTTTCTAGTTAATTTTAATGATATTTTGATGTAATAAATCGAATTTCGTAAATGGGTAAGTTGTTACTAATGATTTTGGGAGAACCAAGCGAGCTATAAGGTTGCGTAAAAAAACCGATTGAAATTTGTTAACCGATTGCAATAAATAGAAAATTGCTGCTGAAAATACAAAACTGCAGTTGATGCAGTTACTTTTGTTAATATTTTGATACAATTTTAGCATAATTTGATAAGTTTTTTAGCATTATTGAAGAGTATTATCAGTCGCCATTTTGAAATGGTTAAGAGCCACATTTAAATTTTTAATGCATTTCAGAGCAATGGATTTTATCTTATTTATTAAAACTATTAACATTAAAAAAAAAAAAAGGTTTTATGCTAATTTTGGTTGTTGTAGACAATTACAACGAAATTACATTTTTAGTTTTTTGTCGATACTCGGTTATCCTTTGACATACAGAAGCGACCAAAAAAAGCATTTTGTCTGTCGTTAAAAAATAAAAATATTTTGTCTCTTGTACAGTTTTTGTAAAGTTAACGGTTTACAAGTTATTCCATCTTAAAAATGTGTCACGGCCGTCATTATTGAAAATTATAAAAATTAATTCTTTGTGCTTGGTATACTTGTAAATCTTAACATGTAAAATACTTGTTCCAAATTTGAACTCGATATCTCTTCTATTTCTGGAGTTACAGTTAGTATGTGTAAAAAAAACAAAATGGCGGATTGCGACTAAATTAAGCTGAATTCGAAAAAATTTTACTGAACCTTTTTTATTTATTTCAATGAATACAATAAGATCCTGTACAGCCTGCTACGGTTTTTAGGAACACTGTATATCCAATGTTTTGGCGAAATATATAACTCGACCTCCTGATCTAAAAATAAAACCTTCTTGATATTAATTTTAAGAATTTTGATAGAAATTAAATCAATTACTTACTTTCCATGTAAATTGGCTTCCTCCATTAACTTTCTATATTCATCCTTGCGTTCCTTCATCTTGTTGCGCTTTTCACGTCGTTCCTCTTCAGCTCGTTCCTTCACGTACTTCTCAAAGACCTGCTTCCTCTCCTTCGATGTCAACAACAAGTACCTAGGATCAAATACTATCTTATGAAGTTCCTTCTCCCAAGTACTGAATGCAGAGACCTGTAACCAAAGTAAAAATATTATTGTTATTTATTGTAACTAATTAAAGCTCCCTGAATTAACTGCAATAAATTTGCACTAACCTTTACAGCAAAAAAATTCTAAATTATATTTTTAATTTCACAAAATTTAAACTGTATTTAAAGTTTCATAGTTGGAATAATGTAGGTTTTAAACTAAATAATTGGAAATATTTTGTATAATTGTATAAAATGCAGCAATCGTTGAGGGTTATTTTTATGAAATAAAAACTTTATTTATGAGCATAACTTTTATAGGTAACATTATTTTATTTTTCTACAGTCACCATTAATACCTAAACACTTGTTTAGGCTTTGCACTTGCTCATTAATGTGTCAAGAATTCTGCTGCCTGTACATTAAACCAGTCAGTAACAGTTTCTTTCAACGCTTCATCATTCTCCAATTACTTTCCACCAAGAAATTCCAGAAGTTTTAGAAAAAGGTAAAAGTCTGAGATAATATAACATTTCCTTGTGAAAATATATTTCATTTGAAAAATAAAATATTGTTAAAAGAAATTTTGAATTGTATGTTATATTGAAAACCCCTCACAGGCGCGGTTCGTAAGCTGAGCGGTACTTGTGTATGGTAATTGAGTTATAGCTAATGACAACTCAGTACAATTACTTGTTAAACCCTTTACAAATTTTAGTAATATTCAAACATAAAATAGTTATCAGTAGAACCTCGATTTTCCGAGCCTGTTAACCGAGTTTCCAAATTATCCGCGGTGAATTAGAAAGAAAAAAAATAATAAAAACTTGATTTTTGTCAAAATCAATTCTGTTAACTTACAATTAAATATAAATTTATAATAAAAACTTTTGTGTTAGATTGAACAGAAAGAACACAAAACATTAATTTGCCGCAAACGTATGGGCGACGTTTAGCGGACGGGAAGTATAGTGAATGACGAAGCAGTCTTGATCCTGTTATACCCTCTCCTCATCGTGGCATCGTATTTATGACTCAATACTTTCCCACGAGTTGTTTTCCCCCCTGATACTGTATTTTGTTCTTTTGATTTTGGTTGGTGTTAAACTTTGTAAATGAAAGTTTAATTATGAGCGAAAGCGAAGATGAAAGACTCTTTTAAAAGTGTGTAAATTTATAACTTTTTAGTGTGTTTTATTTACGTATCTTTCTATAAATGTAAATCTTTGCAATTCAAGGATTTTAATTTGTACTTTTCATAAATAATGTAAATGTCTCTTTAAATTTTTGTTTTTATTACAGTAGCTTACAGTATCAAATTTCTTCCATTTGAGTACATTATCAAACCTTCTTTATTTAAAACTATTTATGTCATTAAAAGCCAAATAAAATATGTTTTGTGGTAAGTATGGCTCCAAATATCAGCCTATAAAGACATAAATTTCACGGGAACTCGCACCTCGATGGTTTTCTCACGTTTATTCGAGTTTTTGATTAGCTGAGGTTTGCCCGGTCCCAATTACCAAGGTTCTTTTGTACATACAAAAATCAACAATTTAAAACAAAATATAAAAAACAATGAAATTAAATTTATTTCTAGCTACATACCAGATAATTCTGAGCAAAAGGTTTAATCACAGCCATTATTTTGAAAAAAATATATACCTAAACTATCCCTACTACATAGTATTAGTTTATTCAGTTATTAAACACTCAAAGTTAGTCTGAAAATCGTTGTTAATATATAGGTTCCTCCACAAGGCACGAAGGCTAGGGCTGACATCAATTATCATGTTAGTCACAATAATTGTTTCAAAGAATCATTGTATTTTTTAATATTTACTTTATTTAGACCATTACTTTATTTATCTTACTCATAACACTTGTTATGGATAAATTTAGATAGCCTATTTTACAAATTTACATAACTTAACAGTCGAGCAGACTGACTTGATGACATATTCACTCACCGAGAGAAATTAATGTCCGTACTTCCTCCTTCTTTGTTTTTACCATTTGGTCTCCTGATAGAAATTCTGCTATAGGGTGATTTTCATTAGTCCAAATGATTACGTGAACTTCACGTGTTCAGTTTTAATATAGTATAGAGAGTCTAGGTGAGAAACTATAACTGCCTACGTGACACTTTAGTTCAATACAATTAACTGATTTTCATTATTTTATCTAATAAAATTAATGTTATTTTGTTTTTGAAGAAAAGGTAAGTCTCTTACAGGATTCCTATAGAGGGTATGTAATTCTTCACTTTATATTTTTAATTTAACTTTATTTAGAATATCTTATATTTGTTTTATTTGACATATATTATTTGTACAAAGTTTCTAAAGGAAGAATAAATTCATTTCATTCAATTGCAAGTCTTTATAATTGTGTGTTCCCTTTACTTTTTAAGTGTGTTTTTCATAGGTGAATTTGTTTCTACATAGTATACCTAACCTAATTATTTCATTTCTTTTGCTCCTTTTGATTAAATTTCTATTTATTATTAAAGGTATATTCCTTTTTCAAATTGAAGACGTTATAATAAGGACTTTATGATGGATGGTCCTGCAACTCAGATCGTAACTTACAAGTTGTTTTTTTTTTTTTAAGGCGAAAAACCTGGGTGGTTATCATTGCCTACTTACAAGTTGTGCCCTTGTTCTTGTCGCAACATGAGATCGAGGATTGCCATGAAGCAGAATGACGCCGCTTGAGCGCATAGGTGTCAGCAGACTTGAATGGCGCGTCTAAGCTTTTTAATTAGGTTTCACAATACCTCTCAGCATTTATTGCCATTCCTCTGGCAGGAAGTCTCTCAAAAGAATGCCTTTCCGGTCGCAGAAAACTATGACCTTGATTTTTCGTGTTGAAGGTTTTTAAAATTTTTGTGGAATTGTCAAAGAATTTACATGATTTGACTCACTGTGTTGTCATTTAGGTCTCTAGAGTATAGTAAGCAATCCAAGTTTCATCACCAATCACACCATCCTGGTCATATTGCTTTGTGCCAACGCTTTGTTTTATGTTCTCCGAAAACATTTTGACTCCCATGGTATTATTTGTGTGACTACCAACTGTAGCAGACTGTACAGTACCTTTAGCCTCTTGGCCATCCTGTTTGCCTAAAGATGTATGAAGGAACAGTATTTCTTAAAAAATAAAATAACCTTGTGATGGAATTTCATTTGTTTTATTGTTTAACAGGCTAGACAAGAGCTTTTAATTAATGTGCCGCTCTTCTATTTAAAAATATGCTCTGCCTAAAGTGATAAACGTTTTCTAAGAACAAATTAATTTTCCACTATTTTTAAACAAAAATTTGTTTTACATGAAAATAAAATTGGTAAACTACAGCTAAATACAATAGACCTTGCTCACTGTATAATCCAAGCTTCCATGTTACTCAAAGCAGTTCAATGGAAAATAAATTTTTTTAAGTATATTATGGAATACAAAATTTTACATTGAGCAGCAAGGAGAAATGAGCTTAAACTAATTAAATATACCTTTCTTTACGTAATTATAGTCAACAAATTATTTGTTTTAAGAAAAAAGTAGTTTCTTTTAAATTTTTGTGGAGGAATGGTAAAAAAACTGTAACGATTAGATCTGTAAGAGTTGGCAAGTATGCATTACCTTATTCGCTAACATGATAAAAATATACTTATTCAATTTAAATATTTACAATTACATTCTACAAAATTATTTCTAGAAAAAAACTTACATCTTTCTCAGCTAACATTTCACGGAATGATTTAATTCGTATTTCCAAAGGCACAATAGCTCTCTCCCTTGCAGCTCGAACTTCCGCTTCCATGGCTGCTTCTTTCCCGATATCAATCTGTTTCTTGTCTCCATCTTTGGTTTCTACTGGGTTGATGACAGTTGTAACGATTGCTGCAGGCGTTCCTATTTAAAAATATATATTGTACTTGATGTTTCCAAATAAATACCTAAAACGTATATGTGACAAAAAACTAGAAAAGTAATATAACCTAAAAACTAAGAAGGTAAATAATAATTTGGACCCAGACTAGATTGTGTGCTTAAACTTTAGTCAAACTGTACTTGTAATTGCATGAATCCATCTCGGCCTAGAACATTATGCCTACCCAGTAAAAGTTTAACCCTGAACTGGTTGATCCACAACTTTCACCTCAAATTGTACTGGTTTTTGCACGAATCCCTATCTCACCCTAGTAACTTCTCCCTACCCAGTAAATAATTTTAACTCTAAAATGGTCCCTCTGTCTTTTAGACTGTGTGTTTTAACTTTCTTTCAAACTGTATTGCCTACCCAGTAAATAATTCTAACCCTGAACTGGTCGCGCCACAGTCTTTTAGACTGTGTGTTTAAACTTTTATCTCTATTCTAGTTCAACCACTTCCCCTTACCCATTCACTTACACGCTCCCATAACAATCTCCAGTTTTACTGCACGCTTTGTGCTGTGCTGAAAGTTTTTATTGAGGCCTGGTCTAAAGTTCTGTGCACAACCATTTAGTAGGGTTATTTATAGTTTTTTCCCATGCACGGGCTGCCTAAGCTAACATGTTGAGCTATTATATTTTACCATTTTTTCTTCTGGAGAGTGCTAGAAACGAATGTTGCTGATATAAATAATTTTTATGATTGCTATATATGGCTGGTATGCTGAAATCCTCACTTTTGAATATTGATGATTTCTATTCATCTGACTTTACAGCAGTAGAGTTTTTTAAAACAACAATGTTTACATAAAGGTAGAAATGTTTACTATGTTGTTAGGTTTGATGTCAACACTAGGATAGTTAGATGTAAAGTTGATAAAATCGCTCCTATTCTAAATTTGTTTAAAGAGTTTATTTAATATGAATTACGTACAACATTATAAAATTAACGAGTAAGGGAGAGGGAACAAATGCTAGAATGTCTATTAGTGGTCGCTGCCATTTCAGACATTACATTAAGTCTAAACCTGTTAAACATGGCATTAAAGAGTATTGCATCGCTGATGCAAAAAAGATTTACTTACCAGTAGAAATTATATATATTCGGATAAAGGCATAAGTAGGTTTTGTGAAGAATACATTATCTATATAAAAGAGCAACACATAATTAAAAGTACAGAGCACATGTTTAAGACCATCACATTGTTTGTGACACTTAGTTTTATTAAGTTTCTTCTCAATTTGAATGTTTCTGTACAGAAAAAAAAACAGGCAAGCATTCTAAATCTCATTTGTAAAGTGAATTATTTATGGAAAAAGTACATGTAAAAGTTATGTTATTTACACAATTCCCTCTTCTACACTAAATGTTCTTTTAGGTAGGAATAGTTACCTTTTACTGTAGTTTCAAGTTTCTGTTTCTTAGCTGCCGATACTTCAGTTTCATCCTGGTTTTCCCGTTTCACTGCTTGAGATTCTGAGGTCGTAGTGGTTGTATTATTTGAGGTAGTGTCCAGCTGAGATGCTTGCATAGATTCTGGAGCACTAGCTACCATTTTGTCTACATCTGCTCGGCTTACTAACTCCTCTGGCCTTTCCCAGACAGATGTACGAGATGAAGGATTGTAAAAAAATACTCGACCATCTCCAGTCCATACCACACACCTGAAAAATATCAAAAATAATAGTATAAAGTAAGTGAAAAGTCCTGGATAAACTATACTTTCAATGTTCAAAACTGTTAAAATGTCTGTCGTCTAAACCATAGTAACATAAAGGTTTCAAATACTAATTTGGTAACATAACTTACCAAGGGGTACCAGGTACTGGGGTGCTTGAAACTGGTTTCGATTTATCCTGAGCCTTCTGCAACTCCTTAGCTTTATCTTCTTCTTCTTTCTTTTTCTTCTCGTTGGCTGCTATTTCTTCCTGCACTTTTGTGTCTGCTTCTTTTCTCTTCTTCTCGGTCAGTTCAGCAGTTGACTCGTCTTCGCTACTTTCAGCAGTCACTGCTGTTGTTGTTGTTGCAGTACCGTTGATGTGTGCAGGTGAAGTAGCACCGTCTTCACTAACAGAAGAATCATCATCTGAACCAGCTGTTGCGGATGCGTTTGCTGCTTTGACAGCTGCAGCAGTATTTGTTGTGGCAGCAGCAGAAATAACTGCTGGAGGTAGTGTCGAGACACCTTGGGCTGCGGCTAATTTAGCAGCTGCAAATCATATATTCAATATTATAACTGAAATGTAAATACGCTATACAAAATAGATTCAATTGCATTGTAAGTCAATAATAAGTATCTTACTGCCTCATAATTACATGCAAAAGCAGCCGACCAAAGTATAATATTACTAAGCAAAACATGGTAGATTACGAAACTTACTAGAAATATTATCATTAAAAATGTATTATATAAATCATATACATTATATTGTGTATTTGAAGAATATACATCTTAAAATAAATGCTCTAAATTTGAAAACAAATATAGATTTTCATATGGACAAACCTGACTATTCAAAATAATTTCCAGCCCAAATGGGCATTTTCCACATCCGTACTTAATCTACTTACTTTCTAGATCTTTCAGTGGTTGAGGTTTTTGCCAAACTGATTCTCCGGCCTTAGCATTATAGTAATAAAGTCTACCATCAGGAGCTCTGTGTTCAGTCCATTCAGCAGCTCTTGCAACAATTTCAGGATCAATCTAAAGAAAATATATCAACAATAATTATAATTACTTTGCTTCAAATAAATGAGAGCATTAATAATTGTATTAGTTTATTTTCAACCAGTTTATAAACATAGTTGTCAATATTACTTTTTTAGCTGTAATAACATTTGCCAATTTTAGCTGTAGTTTGAGGAATGGTTCTAAGATTTGTAAGATTCAATACTCAAATTTGAAATTTTGAAAAGCACTGATGGGATGATCACCTGAAAATCAACTTTTTAATATTAAAATTACACCAGTAACCTGTCAGACTCTTAGGCTTAATTAGGCCCATATGAATCTTAGATTACAAAAAACAATCACTCCAGGGCAATTCTGACATAACCGACTCTCATTGGATCTGAAGCCAGCTTTTTAATTATCAAACAAGCAATTATCTTTATTTGCCTACTAATATAAAATTAGTAATTTACCAAAGTATTTACACACCCAATTGGTCTTCCAGGCCCAACAAAAGTTGGTATAGTAAATATGGAAAATCTACATTTCGGCCAATAATTAACCACCAACAGGCATCCACAGTATCGAAAGGCCTTGGATGGCCAACCATCTTTAAATAATAACAACCAATTTTTAAAATTCTGAAATACATTCCACATTTGGGAAATTCTTTCTCATAATAATTTTGTTCTTATTCAAATAAAAACTTGTATGCTATAAAAAAGCAAGTACAAATTTACTACTTACTTGAGGTGTAGAATCTTCGACTTGCATAGGTGTTACATTGTGTACGGCAGCTATGGGTTGTGGCATCATATTCTGTTGCGGCATCTGTTGCTGCTGTTGAGGTGGTTGCATTCCCATAGCCTGTGGTGGCATCCCCCAGGGTCCTTGGGGAAACCCACCAAATCCAGAAGGCGGGAATCCTGGTGGAGGCATACCAAATGGTGGTGGACCACCAAAATGAGGAGGTGGTCCTCCGAAACCTCCCATCCCTGGTGGCGGCCCTTGCATCATTGCCGGTGGAGGCTGCATCGTGCTCGGCATTGCTCCACCCATTGGTCCCATGTTCGGTGGCATTCCCATGTTCATACCTCCTCCCATATTTCCACCACTTGCCGATAACGTTGTAGCAGGAGTAGGTGTACCTAAATAGAACAATTTGTTGAAATAATTTGATTGTTTAACTAAAAAAAAAGGTTGTAGACAATTAGAAAAATGTATTTAAAGACAAAAGTTGCGCAAAATACTACAAAGTATTGACTAATAATATATTTGGCACACAAGTTTGAAAATCTTAGTCTATTGGAACTGAATTACATGTAACAAAATCAATTATTGCTTTGTTGAATAAACAATGAAACATTTTTAAAATTTTTGTCCACAAATCTTTTGTAGAAATTAATAAAATAAGGAGTAGTGTCCACACAATTATTTACAATTAATTTTCATTACAACAGAGATAGAATTCCTTTTCAATTAATTGAAATTTTATTAATTTTCAATAATAAAATTTAAGCCTTCATCATCCCAGTAAACCAGTTTACTTCCTCCTACATCTTCTCAAAAGACATATTTTATTCAATACACATTGTTTATTTAAATTAAAAATAACTCGATAGTCTCTATACCCTCTGTATTCTTCTTATATCTATAGGCCTACTATATTATAAAGAGAAAAAGTTTTTTGTTATGATTTAACTAAAAGCAACTTATCTAATTTAAAGAAAATTTTACTAATCTGTTAAACATAACCGTATGTGGCACGTAATGTTCTTTGAAGTGAAAACTTCTATAGCGACGTTGGGTATTTTTTGTAGGGAGGTAAATCGCCGTTTTGCGTCACGTCACGTAACGCAACATTTTCGCTTTTTTTTGTAGGGAGGTAAATCGCTGTTTCGCGTCACGTCACGTATCGCAACATTTTCGCTTTGACCGGTGTGTTGATTATGTATACCATCTTATACATATATATTATATATATACTTGTGAATATTATATATGAAGAACAAGGACCGATGACAATGCAATATTAATTTTTTGGGTGTAGTAAGTGAGCACTGATCATGATCCCCAGAACACGACGTGATTTTCACCCCCTTCAAAACGTCGGATTGATTTGAAACTTTGCACACTTATCAAGGACCGATGACAATACAATATTAATTTTGTTAGGTGTAGTAAGTGAGCACTGATCATAGTCCCCAGAACATGTTTACGGGTGTCATTAAAAACTTTATATACAAGGTGATTCAAGACGATATAGAGAAACTTCGGGAGCTCATTAATTTTGTTGTGTGTAGTAAGTGAGCACTGATCATGGTCCCCAGGCTAAAAAATAAGAAAATAAATAATAGTTTAAAAACTAAAAAATACGCTTTAAAAGTAAACCAAACTAAAAATTTGAAAATAATTGTAATTATTTTATTTATTTATTAACCAGGAAATAAAATGTTAATAAAATCCAGTAGTTAATCAATATTCATTTTACACGCTGTAAAATTCGCATAAAAGTTTTCACTTCTATTGTGTGGTCGTATGCACACCCAATTTTATATTTATTTTTTTAATTGGGCCAATCTTTAATTGGGCAAACCCTGTTGCCTTTGTTAGCTAAACTGTTTTTTATAATAGTTGTAAAACTGTGTCCTCTACTACAAGATTACATAATTCAAATTTATTCAAGACAGTTTTTATCACTTAATGAATAGCTACTACACCAATTCTTAGCCGTCAGCTGCCTGGGATGGTATGCTAACGGTTTGTTTTCCAAGGCTACAGAGCTAGGACCTCAATTATTGTGCCGCACCCTCCTCTCTGACTATGAATTAAACAACAGTTTTTTTTTTGGGTAGAGAATTAACGATTTACTCGAATCACAAATCGAGTGATCCTATTGATTCATAGGACCTATTTCGATTTCCTCACATGGATACTGCACACAGTGCTGATATATACCAGTGTGATATTAGATACTATACTTATCTGCATTTAACCAAGAATCTTCCAACTTCAACTCTCAATGATTCAACAAGTGAATGCAACCAAAAAAGTAGAGCCAAACACCTATTACTATATAGGTAACACTTGGTTAATTGTAATGTCTAGATTATGTTGTTTTGAAACCAAATTATTATTTTATGTTTTTAAAATCTTTCTTCCACCACAGACTTTTAGTTAAAATTTTTTAAATAAATATTTTAAATAGAAAAATATATTCGTAATAAGTTACATTCACATATTTGTGATTCAAATTCTGTCAAAAAGTCTAAGTTCGTTGTAAAAATGTCTTCTAAAATAAAAATCACAGGCAAAAATGTTATGACTTTTCAATATATGAAGTAAGAAGTATTTTCTCATTTATATAAACGGTAAGTAACATTTCAATCCAATAATTCATTAGATTAATAAAGGGAAACTCAGCCACCTATCTGCACTCAAGCACAATCAATAAAAATAGAAATAAAGACAGTTACTTTGCATTGATGAGGAGACAGCAGCAGTTGTGGCAGTTGTGTCATTACTATTATCAGAGTCTGTAGTGGTTGTATTGCCTGAATTATCCTGACTATTCGTTCCTTGGATTCCTGAACTCTTAGCTCCCATCTGGTTTACTCCGGCTGCTTGGGCCATTGCTTCTACCTGGAATGATACCAACATTTTAGTTTCAGAGTTACCGATTTTATAAAGTTAGTGTTTCCACTGATTGCTGCTCATGTAATTGTAACACATATGATTTTTAATAAGAAATAATAATTATTGAGATATATTTTTAAAGGGTTGTGTAAAATACATTAACTTGAAATAATAAAAAAAAATAACATATTCATTATGAAGACAACTTCAGATTATATAAAATAAATGTACACATATATGAAAGTTAGTTGGGAGTTAATTTAAATAAAAAAGCTTGTAATAAATATATAATAATCATTAAATAATTAAAGGCACAAGTTAATAAAATATTCAAAAATTAAAATAAGGAACAACTATATAATAAATGTTCATTTATAAAAGATTAACTTAAGTGAGCCGAAGGCGCAATAAGATTACTTGACATTATATGTTAGCCAAGCCTCAAAATTTTTCTTAAAGGAGGAAGAAAAACTAGTTGAAGATGGACTCTTGAACAAGCAAGACAAGATAAATGTACAAGTATTAAAAATGCCAACAGACTAAAATACACTACCCAATTTTAACGATACTCTTCGTTAATAGTCAATTTATAATACTTTCAACATTCTTAACTTATCTAACATGGATAAATAATTACTCTCCTTTTTGATTTTTTTTTATAAATGTTTAATAACTGGGTTAGTATATAGTTTTCTTTCAATAATTACAAATTTATTTTATTATACTTCAGAGCACATATTTTGCGATTGATGAATTTAATAATTTACAGAATGACTTAATGATTTTAATTAGTTTAATTATAGACTCTTTTATATTGTGTTAAAGGATTGTGGTTATTAAATATGCAATCTGAAATATTACAACTTATAATACTCTAAATTATATAATTCTTAAATCTAAATTTCTAAATATATATAGACTAAAGTTGGAATGTTTTTTTTTTTATAAAATTGATTAATGTTAAACTGTATCTTTAAATTTCATATATAAATTGGGTTGATATTACCTCAAATTTCTTGTAAGTAGATATTTTCTTTAATAGCCTTTATTGCTTCTGGTTATTAGTTTGCTTTATATATTGTTTCAACTGTATACTTGCAATGCTCTCTTGTATATGAACAAACAAAACTGTTTTAATACTTTTAACAACTTGAATT
The DNA here is from genome assembly GCA_018207615.1 of Philaenus spumarius. Classification (NCBI taxonomy): domain Eukaryota; kingdom Metazoa; phylum Arthropoda; class Insecta; order Hemiptera; family Aphrophoridae; genus Philaenus; species Philaenus spumarius. The sequence goes on from JAGFPH010000511.1 coordinate 248,961, forward strand.
ATTTTCAAAACTTTTAAATATGTCTGACCTGTATTGTAGCTAACTGTGTACTAACTTAATTTAACATCCCCGGACTATAATGGTAACTGCCTCACGTGGTATTTTTTCCGCCACTTGTTTTAAAACATTCACTGGGTCAAAACTTATGAAATATTATTTACTTTAAAGTCATTCCATTGCTATCCACTTTTATATAACATAAGTTTCATACAAGCATCGCCATTCAAATCTATGTACTGTCACCAACGCACTAACATCTGTGATTACCGGATCTGCCTATAGAGCACTAAACTGACATTCATATCATATTTCACGTAAACTTTTACCGTTTCTAATTTATGTTTACATTTCAAAACATCCTTTCACTTTGTAAGTATTTGTTTACTTAAACTAAAATAAATATACAATGCTTTTTAATGTATACCTAGAACTACTTATACTTTTTTTTTTTAAGGCGAAAAACCTGGGTGGTTATCATCGCCTAGTACTTATACTAACATGAAATACATTTATATATAAGAATAGTGAAAACGTTCTTACTCCATACATTAGGTTATAATCAAATTTGTCGTTATTATTATTTGTTTTTGAAAAGGTTAAGTTAAATTTAATTTAGCCGTAATTGTTTATAATATGCGTGTTTATAGTTAATTGTTTAATATTCAAAAAAATTCGAAGTTACTTAAAAGTTATTTGTCTTGAATTAATTTTGAGGTTAATTTCTATGCTTCTCTATGAATCTCCTCACTATTCTTAAAAAAAGAATCCTTTACTTATTATTGGGTTTATTTCTCTCTCAGTTTCTGAAAATGTTACAAGACATTAAACATGATAGACATTAGCGTCGACGGTATGAAATAATCGTCAAATGTGTTAGTTTTTACCTTAAAAATAAAGTAAATTATTGCGTAGACTACAATGTGTGGAACAATGAACTTCTAAGGTCTGATTTTTTTAAACTAACAATTTTGAAAAACAATCATTGTAAATGACATAAGTGAAAGTCAAATAGAAATATAACAGGATTGGTAAATAACAGTGCACTTTAAATTTCTAAAATATTGTCTAATTGAAAGAATATTTGAGAACATATTTTTTGTTAGTTTGTCTTATCTAAATACATGACTGCTTTATTTGATTTGCATTAGTATTTTTAATTTAAATGAAAGATATTAAAAATATATGTCATCCAAAGCAGAATTTCAACTAGTATTATTCAACTATTTATTAGGAGCACAAAACCTTTATCCAACTAAGTACTTATAACGTCATGGACCTAACCTAGATCACAGAGAATGGTTGGTATTTAAACAAATATTATCTTAATATAAGTCTTGAGCAAATTAACAACTTATTATATCAGAAATAATAATTAAATTAAATTGAATTCTACAACTTAGTGACAGAGTTATTTGCTATTACATCACAAGATGGCAATCGCCGTCTTAAAGTTTCTAGAATATTCTTTAATTTGTGGAGTGGACGTCACCACAT